>VSWD01000004.1:980452-999618 GCA_033119305.1 Pinctada imbricata
TTCTATTTTTGTAGATAAAGATGCAAAAAGAACGGATATCCAAGTCTCCAGACAGAACTGAGAGAACAAGAAAAGCATTGGCGATGGTGCAAAACAAGATGTCAATTTCTAAAGCAGCATCAGAATGCAATTTGCCTTATGGTTTCTTGTATAGGAGAGTGACTGGGGAGGTGGAGCTAGAAAGCAGACAATCGCTCGTATTCAACAAGAAAGAAGAGGAACAAATGGCAAACTAGTTGTCTGAGACGGCGAGGAGAGGAATGGATTTTACACCAAAGGACTTCATACTTTTTATCCAGAAAATACTGACTAAAGACCAAATTCATTCAAAAACAGCTGGTGTTAAGCGTTCATTGCTAGAAACAGACACATCGTACTCCACCGGATTACTCTAAATGCTATGATGCTACATGAGTCAAGTTTAAAAATATTCAGGAAATTTTGATACCAGAAAGGGGTAGGTTTACGAACACCCAAAATCGGCCCTAATTTTTTGCGAAAAATAATTTTATGAAAATTATGATTCAGCATCTCTTATATTCATCTCAAATACCTGGCGAAATAGAAAGTAAATATTTTTCATTGTCAAAACGTCACGTGCGTTCGTTATGACGTCACATTTTGACGTCATTTACTCTGCATGACGGAAAATGAAGGAAAATCGCCATATTTTGTGCATAAATCTTTGAAATTAGTATAGGCGCCAACCCTTACCCAAAATAAATTGTATGTAGATCGAAAGATAAATTGCAAATCTAACTATTTATAAGAAAATTATTTTGGGTGAGGGCTGGCGCCCTACTTGTTTTCATACATTTTGACCAGAATTATGCCAATTTCTTACGATTTTGCTGCATTTTACGACTTTAAGCCGACTTTGAAGCCATATCTTTCGTTGTATTGCACGTATTTTAAAATATTTATTTGGTATTTCAAACAACCACACATTTAACTTCCTTGGTACGAAATACTATCGAAATCTAAAACACTCTAAAATTAAGGCCGATTTTCCATGTTACCGAACCTGCTCCTTTGAAGAAACGAAGTTTACTTAATTTAAGTTTTAGAAGCGCAATATCTTGTCCGATCTCTTTAAGAAGAGTGTCATTGAATTCTTATATCCAACAAATATTGTATACAGTACCTGTTTTACGTCTGAACAAAGCAAATTTTCTCTCCATTGTTTTTGTCCTTTCGTTCTATCCTACAGATCGAACGCAAAGTGGGACATGTGTCCAACGCAAATTAGTTCGATACACTGACAAATCTTTTATATAATCCTTTATGTATGCCTTTTTAAGAACAGATACAATAATTTTCATTTTATAATAATTTAATTAATTATTCGTGGCGTAACGCATAACAACGTTAATCTCTGAGGATACTATCTCTTTCATAAGATTACGTTTAACCGAATATAAACGTGTGAAAAGAAATTCTGACATTGTCTACTTTTCATTCAATATTGCCAAAAGCAGACTTAAAAAGAGCCTTTTACTTGTACCGAGCAAGATTATAAAATGTCTTAATATTGTGTATAAAAGGTACAGGTAAAATAGACAATGCGTGTTCTTATCATTATAAGAAAACGTCTTTCCTATCGCAAATGAAAATTGAAATTTAAAGATACAGTGTCCCTGGAAATAAATTTTAAGAAAAAGTCAAATTTATTCCAAAGGGTTTAGAGGGAAAAAAGGAATCATAATAAAACATGCGTTTGTGAAACACGAATGCCCCCGTTGGTATATTTGTAGGTAAAATAGTTGAAAAGGAGGTCAAGGTCACAAGGTCAAATTTGGTGTCCATGGAAAGGTCTTGCCACAAGAAAGTCATATATGAAATCCCTATCACTTACCATTCAAAAGTCATGGCTAAAGTTTAGATTTTCCAAGGTTTTGTCACAAGGAATACAGATGTGAAATATGAAAGCCACATCACTTACCATTCAAAAGTTATGATCAATGTTTAAGTAGGTCAAACTCCAAGGTCAAGGTCAAAAATTTTTGTATGAAGGAAAGGTCTTGTCAAAAGGAATACACATGTGAAATATGAAAGCCATATCATTTATTATTCAAAAGTTATGGCCAAGGTTACAGTTTTTCAAAAGGAGGTAAAGGTCACAAGGTCAAAAATTTTGGTATCCATGGAAAGGTCTTGTCACAAGGAACAAACATGTGAAATTTGAAAGCCCTATCACTTACTATTCAATGTTATGGTCAAGGTTAAAGTTTTTGCGGACAAACAGACAGACGGACGGATTGACCAAAAACGAATCTTCGATAAGTGGGGCATAAATTGTTTTATTTCAAAATATGCAGTAACAACCCTAATATTGTCGATTTTGCAATAATTAAATCTCCATAAACCTCTATAGCAAAGAAAAGGGAATGATCTCCAGCATGACCACCCTGCATTCACCAAGCGAAATAAACCCACAAGAAAGTGACACATAAATGACTTCAAACAAACTCCAAATCGCAAAGGGACACAACAATATTCACTAGAACATCATACAATACAATCGTAACAGACGTGAAGAAACATTTAACATTGGTGACAACAAATACAGTGTGTACACGGCGCGACTTTGGACGGCCATCTGCCTTTAACTAATAGTGTAGATATCCCCTCCCACTTATCCGGATACACAGAGGTCTCCATAGACACACAATTGTTGTATAAACCAAAACCTTTTCATAACTGCGAATATATGCGTTAAGATTAGGCTGGAAATTTGCCTTTGTATACTTTCATATGAAAGGAAAGATTTTGCATAACAAAATTTTGTAAAATTAATTTTCAGGGACGCCGTACCTTTAAATATGTAGTAATGACGACTTGTGTCAAAGGACATGATATTAATGATTCATAGAAACACACTTTATTCGTTCGTGGACGTTTTGTTTTGATATATTCATTTTGGGGGGGGGGGGGTTAGCAATTTCGGTATTTTGGATGTTTTGGCTCCTCTTTTGATAGGAATTTTTCGTTACCTATCTTATTGAAACAAGACGTTGAAGGATTAAAATAACGTTCGAGCCCGATGGTATCGTAATTCATACCCTTACCAACGGTATCACATCCAAGGAACCGGATTCACGCTTACAAATGATGTCTGATTTTATCCAGGATATTAATGCAATGTGCCCAAATTGGAATATTTATAACATATTTTTACTGCACGTAAAAATTCTCTTTGTATCTAATCACCTGGAGTTAAAATAAGAAACGCCCGTACGATTATACACCGGTTGCGGTCTGTACCCTTGTAAGTACCCTAAACGTATAGCGAGGCCGGCCAAAGGTTTTTTCACTTTAATACCATTGTTTATGATCTATATGTATCTACGATCAACATGTATCTACGAATCGATAAAGCACTTCTGTGTGTCGAAGATACTTTTGTGAAAGAGAACCGTACAAAAAATCAGGAAATTGAATATTCATAATATCTCTTGCGCTAATTTCTTTCTGGTCCGGGATTTATTTACCTTCTGTCAATTAAATTCCTTAATGTACCCCTTACATTGAGTAGACGTGCGGTGAGGCGCGATGAAAGGTTCTTATCGTGATACAGTGAGGCGCGCAGAAGGGTTTTTTCTATTGTAATATATTCAGAAGACGTAATGTGTGATACGACCAAAAAAATCCAAGATGGACAGTATATATGAAAATTGTTTCTTATGTTTCTGCCTGGAAATGGCAACTATAAGCAAGTTGATTATTCTGCCATTGAAAGCGCAGGTAAAATTAAAAAAAAGTTAAAAACTGGTAAAACGTTTAAAACTGCTAGTCCTTTAGAATTGATGCTGTGACACTTGTGGCTTGAAGGCCTCGGGTGTTTTTAGTGACACAATCCCCGGCGGTAGGTTGTGCATTTCATTCCCTGATGGTGCGTAGGAAGAATGATAATTTCGTGTAGTCGCTAAAACATGATGGTACTTGGAGGCAAGTTGGTGCGAATGCCTTGTCCTGCGTAATGGTGGCGTAAGTCTTCCGCTTATATACATATGGCTATAGTACGGTTCAATAACGTGAGTTACGTTATCTTGGTCAGAACTCTTCATTCTACGTTGTGCGCAGGCGTCACCGCTAGGGATTATTTCCGGGGTCTACCATGCCGGTAACGAAATCTCCTAAATATTGCTGCATTTTCAGCATTATAGACTGCATATTTGTCATAGAGGAAGTTTGGTGGATGAAAAGACTTTATCGCTTCACATATTCCCTTCGAATAGTTCCGCAAGGCGATTTGGTTGCGAAGAGCCCACCTGGTCCGCAAAGGCTTTATTTTCAGTTATCATAGTAGACTGTGTTCTCAACATTTTGTTTATGGTGGACCTACGACAGAGCACCAATATCCATCAATAATTCCACAGAAAGTGTTTAAAACATCGGTATGAATATTTTTGATAAATATATTTATTTACAAGTAGTTATACATTCATTCATGCCAATGAGTCATACTCTTATTTAGATTTTTTTTTAAATAAAAGGGAGGGGGGGTTGCTCCTGCATTTGATTTTGGAAAAAGGAAGCATACAAACAGGGGAAAACACATAATTTGGAAATCTTCTGGGGAGGGGGTTCCTGGTCCTCAATCCCCTATTGCAAGTAAGAGTAGTATAGTCCCCACTCTATCCGTACTTCCGGTGACGTTATTTTCCCGCGTTTCCGGTTTCCCTCTCTCCCTGTACTTCCGGTGACGTCATTTTCCCGCGCTTCCGGTATTTTCCCGCGCTTCGTCATTTTTCCCGGGCTTGTGATATTTTCCCGCGATTCCGGTGTTCAAAAATGTTCCCGCGCTTCCGGTATTAAAGAAATTTGCCATCCTTCCGTCAACAATGAACGTTTGCCCCCCTTCCAATAGGATAAGCTATTTTTCCCGCCCTTCCGGTCTTTACATCTACATCAGCTTCTGTTACATCATTTCTCCGGGGCTACCGGTTTTACATCCACGTCAGTACTTCCGGTGCTTATTCAACAGTTATACTTTTTAGCTCGCCGGGACGAATGTCCGGAGAGCTATTGTCATACCCCCGGCGTCGGCGTCTGCGTCTGCGTCTGCGTGCGCGTGCACAAAAACTTTAACCTTGCTTATAACTTTTAAACCAATACAGATTGGGCTTTCATATTTCACATGTGCATTCCTTGTGACAAGACCTTTCCATGGATACCAAAATTTTTGACCTTGTGACCTTGACCTTGGAGATTGACCTACTTTTGAAAAACTTTAACCTTGGCCATATTTTTGGAATGGTAAGTGATAGGGCTTTGATATTTCACATGTGTATTCCTTGTGACAAGACCTTTCCATGGATACCAAAATTTTTGACCTTGTGACCTTGACCTTGGAGATTGACCTACTTTTGAAAAACTTTAACCTTGGCCATATTTTTGGAATGGTAAGTGATAGGGCTTTGATATTTCACATGTGTATTCCTTGTGACAAGACCTTTCCATGGATACCAAAATTTTTGACCTTGTGACCTCGACCTTGGAGATTGACCTACTTTTGAAAAACTTTAACCTTGGTCATATTTTTGGAATGGTAAGTGATAGGGCTTTGATATTTCACATGTGTATTCCTTGTGACAAGACGTTTCCATGGATACCAAAATTTTTTACCTTGTGACCTTGACCTTGGAGATGATTGACCTACTTTTGAAAAACTTTAACCTTGGCCATATTTTTGGAATGGTAAGTGATAGGGCTTTGATATTTCACATGTGTATTCCTTGTGACAAGACCTTTCCATGGATACCAAAATTTTTGACCTTGTGACCTTGACCTTGGAGATGATTGACCTACTTTTGAAAAACTTTAACCTTGGCCATATTTTTTGAATGGTTAGTGATAGGGCTTTGATATTTCACATGTGCATTCCTTGTGATAAGACCTTTTTTATTGTTGTTGTTGCAATTTACATATGGTTGCCACCGGCGAGCTATGTTGTCATTCTGACAAGTCTGGTTATACTTCCAGTCTCAAAGAAAAATTCCCAAATATTACTTTTAAAATGGAACTAAATCTTTAATTTATTATCTTTCACATATCCTGTGATGTGTTTTTATTTTTTTTTTTTTTTTGAAAATCAAAGTCAACGTTTGGGGGATAATTTCGTGGAGCATGTTTGGATTTTTGTGTGTATATTTCATTGCCAGTTTTGAACAAAAGAAATTTCCCGCGCTTCCTGTATTATAAATAAAAAGAAAACACTGAACTTTTGCGCGCCTTTCAATATGAAAGAATTTCCCACCCCTTCCGGTGTAAAAGAATTGTAACATAACTTCCGAGGAGTGACGTGTCGTATATAAGACATAATAATGTCTTACGTTTCCCTCATTCTATCAGCTAGAGCGCGATAATTGGACACTATGGATGGCAACTATAAAGAGATCATTAAGCGACATTATGATACCCTGGCAAGCAAAATGAACGTGGACAAAGTTGTAATGCATTTACACAATCTGAATTATCTGACAGATGACATGAAGGGACGTTTAGATGCAGAAAGGAGTCGTATCACATGAAGCAGAAAATTGTTGGAAATGATCACTTCTAAGGGACGAATCTCTTTCACTTCATTCCGTATAGCGCTGATTAAGGCAGGCGACCTTCTCTTAGCAAAGGAACTGCTCGAAGATTCGAAACAGCTTTCTGGTAAACAGGATCAATTGGAAAGAAGCAAGCCACTCGTAATTGATCTGGATAAAAGCGAGGAAAAATCTGAATTTGGATCGGACAACACTTCTGAAAATGGGAGTTCACAGAGAAGCATGATAAACATTGGAAACAATTGCTTTGTAGTGGCTAAAACATACAAAGGAGAACTCAACGTCCATATCCGACATTTGAGGAAACAAAAGCTGGGAGACTTTTTCCTACCAAAAAGGGAGTTGTATTTCCTTTACCTAGATGGGCGCTCTTCATGAATTTGGAACCTGATATTTCAGATTGTTTGAAATCATATTCAGAGCTTGAATCGGAGCAATGCTGGCATCTTGGAGGTGGAGTCTATGCGAAAATTAATTCAGAATACCCTACTGTTAACATAAGACATTACTGGAAGCCTGACGATGCCGAGCAGCCTGTGCCTACTAAAAGAGGGGTTATGTTAAACAAATTCCGTTTGGACAATTTACGGGATGCCATGGAAAAATTGAAAGAATTCGTACCAGAGATAGAAGACGCCGTACCTTGCATGTATGGTGACGACCATATGAATCAAGAAGGCATGCTAAGGTGTCCAGAGTGTTCTCCTTTTGATTATGAAAAATACTGTTAAATGTGTGTATATTTGTTAACTTCACTGAGTGGATCCAAACATAGATAGGCAGGGAATATAATATACCCTAAGGTAAAAGTGTTTATATTTCGTAGTTCAATTGCATTTTTACATGTGACTATACTTGTATGTGAAGACTCATCAACTGTTTTCTTTTTTCAAGTTTCTTTTATTATTTATCCAAAACGAAAGACAAAGAAAAGAAATATTTGTAATAAACAAAACTACATGTATAACTGCAGGTCTTCGTTATGTAAATAAAAATATTCTTAAACTTGTGTGTTTTACTTAATAAAATAACATAAAAAGTACACGTAATTGAGACAATTGAAACAAGACAATGTGAAAGAAAACCCGAAGGATACTATTAAATGGGTTCCGAAAGAGTAAGCGTTTCACAAATCATGTCCATTAAAATCTATAAAGCACAAGTACACAGACGAAAGGAATCATTTGCTTATTAGACATGGCCGATTATACTGAATATTTAAGAAACATCTATACAACTTCTGGACATCCAGGTGCTTTCGCAGGCCCGGAAAAACTGTATAAGGTTGTTAAAGAAGAAGGGAAGTACAAAATAGGTCGAACTAAAATAAGAAGATTTCTAAACAATACGGACATATATAGTCTCAGTAATCCTATCAGAAGAACCTTTGACCGTACAAGTGTTGTAGTTGACACTATTGATTCAATGTGGGACGGTGATCTAGCAGACATGACTAAAATTTCAAAGTACAACAATGGATATAAGTTTTTATTAGTTTTAATCGACATTTTCAGCAGATTTCTTATGATGGTACCGTTGAAAAATAAAAGTCATTCCAGTATGATTAGTGCATTTCAGAAAGTGTTTGATAAAGGACGTAAACCTAAAACATTGCGAACAGATAAAGGCAGCGAGTTTAAAAACAGATGGGTGAAATCATATTTACACAGTGAGAGCATCAATACAATTTACACACAAAATGAAACAAAGGCGAACTATGCAGAAAGAGTGATACGGACAATGAAAAACATAATGTACCGTTATTTTATGAAATTTCAAACTTACAAGTATATCGATGTTCTTGATAAACTGGTTGACACATACAACACCAGGCCTCATAGATCTCTAGGAGGAATGTTACCAAAAAATGTGAACCCATCTAATGCCGATGAGGTCAGACTGAAAATGTATCTTTCAAGACAACCTCATTGCCGAAATAAAAGAAATAAGAAAAATGTGAAAAGGGAAGTTCATTACAAACTAAAACTTGGTGATACTGTACGTATTTCACAACTGAAAAAACCTTTTCAAAAAGATTACGATCAGAAATGGACGGAAGAGTACTTTAAAATTTATATACGTTACAAAAGGAATGGAATTCCTGTCTATCGAGTTAAAGATCTATTAGGGGAAAAACTCCAAGGTTCATTTTACGAACCTGAACTTCAAAGAAGTGGAAATGGAGCTTCACAGCATTTGTACGTCCACCAAAAAAACTCTCTCTAGGATTTAATCGATCTTGGATATCTAATTGGTTGACAAATTCTCGCATAATTTCATTAGTTTTTTTCTCTTTTAAGAAATCATGCTCCCATTTTCTAACTATTTTGTAACCTAACGAGCGTAATGCGGCTTCTCTTTTCATTGTAACTGTAAACAATTCTTCCAGCGATTGTTTTGTTGCAGGGTATGTAAGGAAGGATCGGTCATTGGGAAAACATACTGGACATCCATGAACAGCACAACCTATTAAAAAAGTATATGAGAAAAAATGTTAAATAAATAAGATTAGGACATTTTGTCTTGATCTTTGAAAATTTGTTCATGCCATCCAAAGATTTATTATTATTAATTTATAATACTACATTAGATTATTCAAAAATCAGTCAAGGGAATTATTGATATTACATACCATAATATTCATAAATAGTATTATTCGTCCTATCATAACCATCACATCTGTAGTTGGTTCCTGGGACTTTGAATTCACCTTGGTTCAGAGCATGTTGAATTTGTATAGGAGATCCTTTGTGCTTTGCTTTTTCCATTAACCACTCTAACCACTGGATTGAACTTTTGCTAAAGTTGGTGTTGGTGTGATACCCATTCGAAGGTACGACAGCAATTGGACTTTTCCCAAATCTTATTCCTCCAAGTTTTAAGTGTTCATCATTGCTTAGTTCTTCTGCAGGTATCAATGAACCATCAACGAGAATGTTTTCTTTCTGGTTTATGTGCGTGACAGGGTACCATAATGACTTATTGTTACGAAGATTTATTATTTCTCTTTCATGCTCTTCTTTTAAGAATAGAGTTTTGAATATCCCCATACATACACTTGCAATTGTAACATAATCAAAGGGATCGATTCCATGAGTGACTTAGACAAGCACGTCTTAAAATGTCAACATCAGAACGACAGTATTTCAACATTTCGGTCTGAAAGTGAAATGTTTCACTTTCTTTTTCTCTGTACCATAGTAAAAAGTCCTTTCGTCTTGCTGACGACATCGTTTCATATCCGTAATCCTCGGGAGGAGGAAATCTTCCAGAGTAATTTTGATTACCTTTAGTGTTGAACTTGTGAGGGAAAAAACCTTTACAAAGTTCTTCTAATTCGAAAAATTGGGGAAGTTTAGAAAGTTGTCCTGGTAGAAAGTTGAGCGAGTCAAGAAACCTTAAGTTTAGTTTATTCCCTATATACATGTACATTATTTTCGATCCGCTGTATATTATTTTGTCAGGTTTCATCGCATGCCTGTCTATCAAATTTTCTAAAACAGGATACAAATCAAAACTTTTAGCGTTGTGTGCTAGTAATGTATAATTTGTGAAATGTTCCTGGGTAATGTAGTCGCAAAACTGGGTCATTGTTTCATCGCCTTTGAAGATGGTCTCTCTGTGACCACAAGTATCGGTACAAGGCCAACGTTCAAATTCACCAGACTTGTCTCTTTTCCCACACGTTTGACATCTTCTGCCACAATTTATACACTTTGACTCAGGTGTGACGTCATCATCTTGACATAAATCACATGATGTTTGTAAAACAGCAAAATTTACCAAGTGTTGCTAAAGTCCACAAGTGTTCTCTCCGCATTTTGTACATCGCTTACAAGATTCACATTTTGATGAAGTACCTACACATTTCCGACACCTGGTTCTAGCCGGAGTGTAACCTTGAGAACATGACATAACTTCATCTTGTCGCGTTTCAAAATCATAAAACAAGAATTTTTTGAGAGGTTTTTTTTCTAGGTCAGGCATCGTCTGACTCCTCTGATAGCAAAGATGCTCGCCTACATGGTATCTTTGACATGAGGGGCATTTCCATTCCCCGCAAATGTGTACCTCTGGACTTGTTTCTTCATATTTTATTAGTTTTTTGCAAATTTTACATTGGTAATAAAGTTCGCACTGAGAAGGTAAAGTTTTTTTCCCTCGCGTTTTTTTGTCCTTGTGTCGATTAAAACAGGCAACAGATCGACATAATCTATGGCAAGAAAAACAACTCATTTGAAAATCGCTCACTCGACAGTTTTGATTTAAACAAACGGTACACGATGATTCACAGGTGTGTGATCGCTTTTTATTGAACGGTTGTTTACAATTGTTACAGAAATATTTCCCCTTAAAAAATCCTTGAATGTTTGCAATTCCATGCCAATGCTGTTCTGTTTCAGATTCAACGTGATATAGGTATAAATTCGGTCTGACGTCGTTGTCCAAAACACGTACAAATTTATCCCCAACTCTTGACGAGATTACATAAATGTTTACATTTAGCAGTTCTTCGAAATGTGGTACGTCGTTAAGACCTAAATACCTTGTTGTCGGTAGAATTGTAAGCTGACATAAACATAATGCCAGATCAGTACGCAGTTTCTTTCTCTTCTTGTCTAAAAGGTCTCTATAATACTGCCTTTGTACTGTTTTGTGTTTCAAGATAGACTCCAACTTAGAGCCCTTGTCATTGATAGTAATATTGTTCCAAGTATCCTCATCCACATGTTTGCAGATTTTTAAGAAGCATAAACCGACCGACAGCGCCAAACATAGGTTATTGTCGTTTTCTATGTAAAATACTGAGGTTTTTTTCTTTAAGGAATTCTCAGATCCATACAACCGAGTAACCGGTTTCTTTGCACCCCCTTTAGGCAAATTTATTGATCCAACAGTAACTGTCATATTTTCATCAAGCTCTAGTTCTTCGTCTGAGTTCAGAACCTTAGATATTTGATCCATAACCTCATCGGCATCAATATTTTCCCAAGGTTGTAAAGGAACAACTATAGGGTCTGACAAACTTGGATGCTCTATTACTACACGTCCAAGATCGGCGTTGTGTCCTCGTGCCTGTGATAAAACATCATCAAACATGTCATGAAGTTCTCCAGTCAAGTCTCTTAGTTTTTCTCCTTGCCATTGTTCATTAAACTTAACTTTGAATGAAGTGTCAGTCGCCAATGTCTTTTTAAACGTTCTTTGTTTAGTATTTTCAACTATGTAAGGCTTTTGCGAGTTATTATCATCATTTGTTTTAGAAGCAGTAACGTCGGCACCACCCGTTTGTTTGCTTGTAGAAGCAGTAGCTTCTGCACCACCCATTTGTTTGCTTGTAGATCCTGTTTCCAAAAACCTGCCCCTTTTGTTTGGTGAAATATCATCTTGAACCTCTGATGCTTCATTAAACGCGTCAATATCGGAAGCCATGTTTGATACATCTCTGTCCAACAAATAAAGAAGTCTAGCTTGAACCTGAGGATCATCTCTTAAACCGTACTGAGATGCAAAATTTTCCAGTTGAACAGAATCGTCATAAGAATTAACCAACGCCGTAAATACTTGACAGTAATCATCCATTTTTTTTTCTGAAAAAAAAACACAAGAAAATGTGTATAATGTTATTGCTGTATACCGAAGTTGATTTTATTAAATTTTTTTCAATCGCAAACAGTTTGCACGGTATGACTTCTCATAAATAATGAAGTTTTTCTTTTTTTTGTTTTGAAATTATGTAAAATACATTGGCAAAACTCCGTTAATAAATGAATAGCGTCAATCCCTTACATTGTGTAAACTGTATCGTAATCATCAATTGCATAAAGTTTCATTGAAAAGGATACACAAAAACAAAAACCGAGAAAAAGATATTTTTGATCATCATCATCATCATCATCATCATCAAAAGAAAACTTTAGGAAAATTGACAGCAACATATGTGAAGGATTCAGATATTGTTCTAGACAGCTTTCAGTTAAGCTTCTCAATCAAGGATATGTTCCAGACCAACTAACACCGTCATGTTCTATGGTCGATACGGGAACTTATTATACACAATAATGTTCCCTTGTCTAGAGTCTTGAATAGGCCTTTTGTGTCATGACATACTTATTTCTATCTATATCTTCTTCATTTCTAGAAGTTATCAACTGTGACATTTCTGCCAAATTAGTGACAGGAGATGCGGACTCTCCTCAACTCCTGATCTCACTCCCTCGTAGTGAATTCACGTCATTCAATATGGTAGAAGTTTTCTGTTGCATTTATCTGTGTTCTTATTCTATCCTGGGTTTGTATGCTCTCAGTTGTATAATTTACAGATGAAGAATTTTCAACTTCTTAACAAAAGATATGATTTTGTTATATTTGTCATTCTTTTCATACATACAGAATGCAAAAACAAAAGAAAAGCAGTATGTGTAAGAAACCAATTTTATGTATTGAAAAAAACGAACATTCCAAGCATACAACCATTTAAAAAAAAAATTTTAAGTATGATGACAAACCAAATGAAGAAAAGGTACAATAAGTATTCATTATTGATATGTTGTTCAGAGATTATTTCCATAGGTGAGTCAAAAACTTAAAATAAATTTATACTTCAAAAGGCATTGAAATTCTTGATACATGAGGGAGGAATTGCTTCTTAATACACTGTCACTAGTTAAATATTTTTCACTATGTTTGTCAACATAACTTTTAAAAATAAATATGTTACCTTTTTGAATATCAATGTTCATTTAAAAAAGCAAAAATGAAATAATCACAGGACACCTTTTTTTTTTTAAATAATGACTACAGCTGTCCGTGAATAGGACAAAATACCTCCTACAGAAGCAATGTTGAAAGATATTTTCAATGGCAGTATTGCAAAAGGAGGAATTTTTTAAACATGACCTTGGGTAAAGATCATGGCACACTCTGTTTCTCCGAAACATTTTCTGTGAAAACATTATGCAAATCAATACTTGCATACATGAAGTACAAAGTTATAGCCTGGACAAGGTTGCCAGACAGACAGACAAGCAAGATGATTCCTATATGGTTGCAAGTTGTCGGTAAAAATACATCAAATAACATTTACGTTAAAAAAATCAGTAAAAATCACAAAAAAAACAAATGTCTATATATACAGATAAGTATCATGATTTTGACATTAAGATTGATCAAAAACAAAAAACTTGAAAAAAGATTAGATTATCAATAACTGAAGGAGAGCATGTTCCAAGGTGTTACCTGTTGTCACTTTGTTTTCTAAGACAAAAATCGTATCTTTTTGATTCAAACATTCATAACAAAATTAAAAAAAAACAGTTTAAAAAGATACAATATTATTAATACACGTAATTTGAATTATAATAATTGTAAATCACAACTTCAATTTTTCAACAACTAGAATGAAAGAAAAAAGGTAAGCTTACACATCTTCATATACGTTCAGTACATAAAAAATAAATTCAAAATCTTCAAAAAAGATAGGAATGTAAATCACAACTTCTCAATCTTGGAAGTCAACATTTGTGTTAGCATTATGCAACAATCAATCACTCCAATACTAGGAGAAAAATGTAATGTAATCTTTTCAAAAATAAAATACAAGTAAACTAAAATGTGTGTAAGAATCATACAACAATCAATCACTGCAGACATGGCAGAAGACTGAGTAGAAGAAAATGTCCTGATAATGCAAATTTTCAAAAACACAAGTATAAAATGACTAGTGTATTTTCAACAATTACTGAAAATGATATACAATTTACAACAAGGAGAAAAATGTAATGCAATCTTTCAAAAACTAAAATACAAGTACACTGTTAAAACAACATAAATGACTAGTCAACATTCTGTGTAAGAATCATACAACAATCAATTGCTGCAGAAGACTGAGTACAAGAAAATGTGCCGATAATGCATATTTTTCAAAAAAAAAAAACAAAAACAAGTATAAAAATGACTAGTTTTTTTCAACAAATACTGAAAAAAATGATTATCAAATTTACAACTCCAAAGCCCTTCTTGTTTTCGATCTTGTGTGGTGTGCCACTGGAGAAGACGGTGTTGGGTCAGGCGAACTGAGTATGGGGCAGGATGAAGAAATGGACATGGGAGGGGGTGAGGTAGGTGGTGTGAGGAATCTCAAAGGTATCTCTGCTGTATTAGTCTGTGCACGTGGTCTGAGACGATGATGATATATCATAATGGCAATGATGACAATTAACACTAACACAAATACGCTCAAGCCTGCAAAGAAATAAGATACTACCTTAAAAATTTATTCAAAAGTAACAAAATTTACACAGGATTTTCATAATGCTCGTCTGAAGAAAAGGAGTCATTTACATAAAAATCATCAAGATGTTGTACCGTATTCATAGCCATTAACTCCTCCCGTGATGGTAATTGAGTAGTTCTTCTATATACAGGGTTATTATCGTGTAAATATTTATCGACTGCTCTATTCCTTTTTTTGTTTTTATGATCTAATATGTATTTTTGACATATACAATGTTCATATTGACATATAGCATTTCTTTTAAACCATATTTTCAATACAAGTAGAGCTAAACATACTAAAAGAACAATTATTGTGAAAGTTAGATTCAATTTACCTAATGTAAGCCCTAGGTCGGATGACAGAACAGCTGATGGAACTTTGTTTGTATCCCTTACGGTTGTTGAAGTCGTACCGTCTGGTACAACAGAAGTTGGAACTGTGATTTTACTGCCAGTTGTAGGATTCGGGGCTGTGTTCAAATCCCTCGTTTTTGGTATAACAGAAGTTGGAGCTGTGATTTTACTGCCAGTTGTAGGATTTGGGGCTGTGTTCAAATCCCTCGTTGTTGGTATAACAGAAGTTGGAGCTGTGATTTTACTACCTGTTGTAGTTGTAGGGTTCAGGGCTGTGTTCAAAGTCCTCGTTGTTGTCCTAGGTTTAATCGTTTCTGAAAAAAAGAAGATCAATTAGTTTATTATTGGATTGATCTATGTATAAGTTTTTTTTTTTCATTTTTCACATTTTGTTGGTAAAATGAATTGTTCCTCTATACAGAGTTATTATCGTGTTAATAAGTTTCAGCTTTTTTCCCTTTTGCTATCTATTAGATTTATTTTGAATTTTTAAAATAGGTAATGTTTTATATCAGCATAAAACATGTCTTTTATATCATATTTTCAATACAAATTGTGTTAAACATATTAAAAGAATTATTATTGTTTTAAGTTAGATGAAATTTACCTAATGTTAGTCCCAGAACAGTTGGATCTGAGTTTTTATCCACTGTTTTAGTAGTACGACCTGTTGGTATTGAAGACAGAGCTGTGTTTGTATCCTCCTCCGACACAGTTGTACTGTCTGGTTGAATAGAATTCACGGATGTGAACGTACCTCTTGTTGTTGTCATAGGATTAGTCATAACTGAAAAACAAGAAAAGAAAAAGTTTATTATCAATGATTGGATTGATCTATTTTTTCACCTTTTTATAGACTAGAGTATCATATTTATTATATTAATATTATTGAACAACAAAATAAAAAGAAGTAGAATCCATAAATATTTTCAAGCAATACAACAAGATGTGTTTGTGAAATACTATGTCCCCGACCAGCAGTAAAGTCGGAAAAAGCTATTTTTAACTCCAAGGTCACGGTCAAGGTCACATTGGTGTCATTCGAAAGGTCTTCATTAGTTGAGTATACACAAGATGTGTTTGTGAAATATTATGTCCCTGACCAGCAGTAAAGTCGGAAAAGCTATTTTTAACTCCAAGGTCACAGTCAAGGTCACATTGGTGTCATTCGAAAGGTCTTCATTAGTTGAGTATACATTCCAAATATAAATATGAAGCCCCTATCACATATGGTTCAAAAATTTTGCTAAAGTATCTTTTCAACAGGTTGAGGATATCCTCTATCTCGGAAACGAGGGATAATCTTGCGTTTTGGGGATGATTTTCAAGCTAGTAAAAAATCAGAATATTGATTCAAAACCTGAAAACGGCTAATCTCTATGTCAATCTGAACAACATTTAAAAAGACACTTGACCAAAATGTTGTTACTTTCGCATACTTTGTAGCTACACATGCACCTATATGATCTCTAAATCCAAGTTTTTACAAGGGTACTTCTTTTGTAAAACTTGATCCATCGGTCATAAAGATTAGCCGTTTCGAGGTTTTGAGTCAAAATTCTTAACTTTGATTTTTAGTACTTGAAATTCATCCTCCGAATGTAAGAATACCCCTCGTTTTCGTGACATTCTCGAGAACTAGGGATATCCTCAACCTGTTAAATTTAATTTCAATATCTCTATACAGTACAGAAAAAAACGGAAAACAGTGTGGACGGACGGACAGAGACGAAAGGTTCCGTCGCTAGGGGAGCCAAAAAATATCAGATACTCTTCTGTACTGAAAAGCTTATCTTACTGGTAGTAAATGTATTTATAAACAAAAATATATACATATATATTTTATTCATATTAAAGTTACTTCTAGTTACTTACTGCATCGAGTTCCATCTAACGTGGTAAATCGGATCCGATTCGTCAGCAAATTCCCGTTAAGGTAGAATTCGGGCGGTGACATCTTTGGGCAGTCAATCATCTGCAAACGTACAGTGAAATCCACCCCTACACTGTCTATGTTGTTAGCAAATAAACAGTTTCCTTGTCTAATGGCAGGGCACCTCGCCTGTTCACCAACAGCAGTACACACTTTACATGTTGCATTTACAGCTGTAGTAAATGTCGCCAGAATTAAATTTAAAATCCCTAAAAATGTTGCGTCTGCATGATCCATTGTGCATTCCGACCTGTTTCACGACCTGGCGCGGCAAATTATCCTATACGACACGTGATGACCCTTGACCGTGTTACCCTGACTGAAAATAGGGTCAGTGAACTTAAGGGTACCGAAGGTGGACATTGATGTCAACAAAACACTTTCAACAGCTCATTACGTTAGCAACAATTTATTACAATACTCATTAAAAAGGAGAGGGAAAAACGGGAACGAATGAAAATAAAGTTATACAGATACAGATACTTTATTGCCAAAAGTGGGCCCCCTAAGGACATGCATGAGATTCATATATATATATATATATATATATATATACAAACATGAATTAATTGACACAACATAGGAAACATTGGATCTTATATATATAAAAGAATGAATGAATGAATATTAAAGATATAGTTATACTGGAGTAGTACAGTTATTTACTGAACAGTTTCCCCTCAGGTTTTTTTAAACGCCGGCCGATATTATCTATGAATAAAAGACAAATTCTAAATAAATTCATTTGATTAAACATTTAGATTGAAGAATTGCCTCAATCGCTTAATTGTTCAATTTTTTTAATTGTAAACGCCTTCAAAGGCTTTCAGAAATTTTTGGTGGGAAAAGATCTTGGCGCCTATTTAGCATGCCACTTTTTTACCGCGTTTATTCTTACTATATAAAAGCTTTGCTGTCTTTACTTCGTTCTTTTTATCCTGCAGGATTTAGCGAGATAAAGTGAACACATACTTAATTTTTGTGTAAAATTTAAGGATTTGATTGACAAGGAATTAATTAATACCATGGCAAAGTAAGTCATTAGAACATTATTGTGGATTTTCTTTTTTAATTTCATAGAGGTAACATACGAATTTAAATTTAGTACTGTAAAAAGGTTCTTTTTCAACTTATTGTTATACTTTTTTTAATTAATATTTTCATAAAACACAATGACGCACACAAAATACTGAAAAAGAATAGAATGTACAAACATTTTTTTTTTCTCAGGAATTTCAACAACACCGTAGTTGACTTCTCTACAAAGGCTGCTATTTTTGCAGATTTGGGGGATATTGATTTTGATGAAAGGTAATCTCTCTCTCTCTCTCTCTCTCTCTCTCTCTCTCTCTCTCTCTCTCTCTCTCTCTCTCTTTCTTGCACGTTACTTGACATAATGTTTTTTTTTTTTTTTTTTTAAATGTGTATACTTCAAATGTACAAAAATATAATTAATAAAATGAGAACAAAAGAAAAAAATTAACTTTTTCTCTAAACAAATTTCAGTATGTCATCACCACCCAAGAAAGTCTTAAAAACACCCGAAAGACCCCTTCCTTCTTCTTCTTTTACAAGGGTGGACACACCAAGACCTAGGCAAAGTAACAGGTTAGAATTATAATCCTCCCCCTTAGTTTTCTATGTTATTTTCTTTAAAAGACGTATAACAGTTCAAAAAAATAACATCAACAAAAAAATATAATAAGAAGAAGAAAGTAAAATAAATAAATAAAATGGAGAATGATGCATTATCACATATAACTTATTTTATTACTAATTTCATTACTTTGATAAGTTACTTTTTTTAAATAGAGGAATGGTTTCGTTGCTCCCTAAACTGGAACATTCTGAGATCCAACGTCCAAGGATTATATGCAGAGAGCTGCAACCCAACGCAGTCCCTGTCTCAATCGCGGAAAAAAATCGAGGTCCAAACCACATGTCGTTTCGTTGTTACGAAAAAGGATGGTGTCACATGTATCGATGCCGTCCCACTAAAGTAAGTTGGAATTTTATAGTTGTCTTTTTTCTTTATCTGTTAAGGA
>VSWD01000004.1:1000118-1028819 GCA_033119305.1 Pinctada imbricata
CACAAGATATCAGGATTTGAGAGAAGAAATCAAAAGAGCTAAGACCAAGTTCCTATTACAACTCCAGGAAAACATTGAACAAAGGTATCTTTTGGGTTAATTATCCTGCTATATTGCATTCACAAGCACACATTTATTCATGGAGGTACAGTACAGTTAAAGTATTTTGATATCTATGATTTACTTATTGAGCCACTAACCCCCAGGGTAAAAGTGCAGATAGATAAGTCCTCAGATACAATAAGAGACAGAATGATATATATTTTTGCAATTTATTAGTCCTCTACTTGCAACTCCCCGTACAGAAAATTCTCTTCTCCTCACATTTGACTCACATTTGATCCACATTTGAATCAAGTTTGAGTTTACAGAAAACAGGGTTTTCTCACATGTGCTTAGATTAGCTCAAGTTTGAGTGTCTTCTTTGCCTAAAATCTCTCATGTTTGAATTTTCTCAAAGGTGAGAGTCAAACCTGAGAGTACGTGATTTTCGAGTAGAAAAGACTAAGTTAACTTTCCACATGTGACTCAAACTTTGAGTTAGAACTTTGTTATTATGGAATACCTGTTCTTCTTCTCAAATCAGACTAAGTCAAAAGTCACATGTGACTCAAACTTTGAATTTACGACTTTGTTATTTTGAACACATATTCATTTTCTCGTATAAGACTAAGTCTAGATATCACATGTGAGTCAACGTTTGAGTTTTGTCTTAGAACATTTCAGCCTGTAGTTCAATGTCGGTCATGTATAATTACAACAATCAAACCCTTGAACAGAACATACGAAATATTTTTAGAGGGAAAGGGGGGGGGGGGGGGGCGGGTTTCCAGCTTATGATTTCGAGAAATTTAAAGTACACACTTTTTTTCAGACTCCCCTATACCCGCCCACTCTAGATCCACGCATACAGAAAATTTAGGCACTTTAAAAAAAATTAATTCATTGCAAGAATATGGATAATCATGTAAATTGTCACTCTTTTCCACACGATTTGGAGGACAACATACAACAGCCAGGAATATATACTTATTTTAAAAGTTATCGTTAAAAATAATTAACTCGTGTTTTAGTTCTTATTTGCTTTAAGACAGACTGAGTAATGACTGCTCTTTTGTCGGTCAATTCAAACTAAGAGCTAGACGTTATCGTTTTAATTTGTACATATTAGTTTAAACAAAGGCAACATGCATAAAATAAATTGCTATTATAACTCTGCGGCCTGTTTTGTCAATCTTATTCTTCCCCGTCTGTATTTTTACCCCCTGACCTTAAGATCCCTTCAGACTTCCCCTCCCTCTCCTAAGAGTTGTAGTCAGCTGACTACAAACCACTCCCTTGAATATGAAAAAAATGCTGAGTCAGCGAGTGTTCCCCTGTGATTTATTGCATTCTTTTCCAGCTTATAGACTGAAACCCCCTGTGTGGCAGATTTAAGGAGGGGGGGACTTAGGAGGCTTGAGCCCCCCACGGGCAGCGGAGACCATTTTTTTCCATATTTAAATAATATTTTTACTGCATAAAAGTCGATCTGTTAAAAATCATTTGTCAGAGAGATCATCCCAAAGACACAACAGAAATTTTTAACCGCCGATAGATTTGAATAGTTTCTCAAAATTTTCACGGTGGTCACGTAGAAATAAGTCTGTTTCGAATTTACATGATTTGTGCACATCACGATCGCCAACAAAATGCGAGCGGCCGTCTGCATGTACACACGACGAAAAACCTATATAGATGCATAGCATATTTTCTTCATCTTTAATAGAGAAGGATCTGGAAAAAAAGTACCATGCAATGCAAAATAAAACTCCAAGCTTTTAAAAACGTAGTAATTTTGCAAATAGACATATCGGGGCCAGGGGTTTTTTTTTTTCGGTAATTTGGGATTTGACACACCGAAAAAAAGGATGTAGGATTCGAAAACTTCCAAAATAGAACTGCTTAAAGGTCCTAGCTCCTTTTTCAGTACACAATTCATCGTTTCCTGACACTGAATCACTTATTACACGCTTTAAATCCCTTCTAAATTCAGTTTAGATACACTCCAAAAGCCACCAAATTGCTTCCATATTTCAAAATTTTCTTGGGGAGGCCCTTCGATCCCCCCCCTCTCAGCCCTTCGGGCATCGCAAGTCATCCCTCCTAAATGAGTTTGAGCCCCCTCCCCCCAGCGGTTTAGGTTCTGGATCCGCCACTGCCCCCCCCCCCCCCCAGTCCCCCTGCTGTCATCCCGTCCCCCTTTCTAACTTAGCACAAAAACCGTTCAGTTTGCACTTCATAATTTTCACACTCGTACGGATTTTCGTACGGACCGTGTTTTCATAAAAATATTAAATATAATGTGCGCATACCAACTTTTTGGTAAAATTAATATTAAATGATTGAATTGAAAGTGAAAAGAGGAGACCGAGGGTGTACATGATCGGATGCCCCGTTGTTTAAAGGGAGGGGGGTTTACACGGTATGTAATCTCAATGCATATACTTTTTTAAATTATTATTTATTTATTCAATCATTAATGTATTGCTTGCTTGTTGTCGTTTTTAGAGGAGGCCGGGCGGGGGGGGGGGGGGGGGGGGGGGGGGTGGGGGTTATAAAAAATAATTAAGTCAGTGGGATCAATGATTTAGATCTGCTCTCTTCAAACGCTTCTGAATATCGGAGATGATGACACAACAGGTGCAAACTTACCTTGTCACACAGTTGTGTGAAGACGTTTTGGAGTGAACGAGAAACTAATATGAATCAGTAACTTTATGAAGCGGTGCTGTAGTTATTATCTTATTTTAAAACAAAGAGGAATAGATAAAAAATCAAATGAAACACACAGAAGAGATCTTAAACTTAGTTAAAGTAAATTAAACGCACTGGAATTAGAGTCTTTTTGATTGAAATGTTTGTGAACGAAACGACTGTGAGTTTTAGACAGCCAATCAAAACAACTATTTTTGAAAAGTCCAATGCCACGAAGATTTCGAAATTTGGAGGTTACAGTAGCCTATTGCAGCATCGAGAAGGATTAAGGTAGGCTGTGATTTGATACATGTTTTCCTGTTTACGATAATAACACGTGTTCTCTATGAAATAATTTCTAAAGTGCGAGTTGCTCTTGCCGACAGAGGAAATCTGAGCCAAACGATCGAAAAGGATCGAGATCTAATACTTCTATGAATTTTCTCAATTCTCAGTGCCTCATGTCATTAAAATGCCTTCAAATCTATTTTATTTTGCAGTCGATAAGTCACATGGCACAAAATTTGAAGATGTTTATCCGAAAAAATGATGACTGTCAACGATGAGACTGAGGGGATCATGAATATGCCAGCCAGGACTGTGTCCCATGTTAAGTCGATGTACCAGTACCAGTAGAGTTACAGTTCCATATTGTAAAGATAGATTTAACCGTTCGGTAGGTAAATCATTATTGTATTCCATGCTGGATTCGATCACTCTATCCCCAAAAACTGCCAACGACTCATGGGTAATTGGTTGGTGGGGTATGCTGGCTGCAGGCATTTAATATGTTTCATAAATTTGAAACAGAAATTTTGAATGTGGGCCCGGCACAAATCGATGGCAAGTTTTCCAGGGGATTTCTGTCTAGGTCTGATTCAAATGATTAAGCAATTAACGAGACGATCTGTTAAAATGTATTTCGGATCAATTCAACATGTTCAACATGTTATGATGTACATGTCAAAATTACTAACCAATGTGTGAAAAAAGGTGTAAATATAGAATGATATTTATGATACTGATTTTTTTTTGTAGAATACTTGCAGAAGAACTTTAAAATGGAGGACATCAGTGGCATTGTAATCAGAAAATGTTTGGACATTGCTAGGTTCCTGAATGCCAAAGATTGACAATTAAAATTCAAGAGGAAAATTTGAAACACTTGAACGTTTTTACGAGAAATCTTTGCTATGACATCAAGAAACAATAGGTTTTCGTGACATCCCTTAATGTTCCATATTTACTGCTGCAGACGGGTAACGTAGTCTCATAATTACGGCTATAAAAACAACCAGTGAGATTCCTAGAAATTAATTTGCTGCATTGTGACAATGTGAAATATTGTACTGAACTGAATGAAATATGCATGCTTCTCTTTTATGTAAACAATAAAAATTGAAATATTTTCATATTTGAGTCAAATGTGATTTTTTCACATGTGAGATTCTCACATGTGCTTTTTTCAAACCTGGTTTTCAAATGTGACTCAAACCTAATTTGCATATTCTTCACATTTGATTTTTTCAAACCTGGTTTTCAAATGTGACTCAAACCTAATTTGCATGTTAAATTACTCATGTGAGCTCACCTGAGAGTCAAAGTTTGAATCAAACCTGTGAATCAAATGTGAGTGAGGTTTGTGAAATTTGGTAAGGGTCCGGACTTTTTTCTGCAACAAATAGAGATATTCAGGTGAAATTTGATACACAGCTTGGTCTTGGATAGTTACAGAGCAAGTTCGACTTTCGTTACGCTTGACGTATTTTTGAGGAGTTATGCCCTTTGATGACTTTGAAAATTCAGTTTTTGTCAGTTTTCCTGACTTTTTTTCTGCAACAAATAGAGATATTCAGGTGAAAGGAGTAGGTGCGGTAACCTGCAATTTCGGCCCTATTTTCAAAGTTGTTTATATATTCATAATATTCTAGTTTATAAAATGCCAAATGTATGGTGAATCCAAATCAGGAAAGCTTTTTTTGATTTCACAATTCTATACTGAATAATACGTCCCTCAAAACGTCTAAAAATGTTTAAATCATTGAAAATATCAATTAATGAGCTATATTTCGATACAAAACTATGAAATCAAGTAGCACACCAGGCCTTGCCCATGGATATTTTTGTATCAATTGATGGATTTCTGATCGACCTTTTAATTTGCACAAAAAAATTTGTGGGCGAGGCCTGGATCATAGATGAAATTTGACGATTTGAATGTAAAATACGATGACTTTCCTTTGTTTTGCGTCATTCAGGGTAAATGACGTCAACACATGACGTCAATCATCACGCGCGTGACGTTACAAGGGCTCAAAACTATGACGCGGTGTTTTATCAAATATTCAACATTGTAAAAAGTGATAATAGATAATTCGTTCATCAAAAGCATTTTTTGTCGAAATTATAGGGCCGGTTAGCACACCTAGTCCTTTGATACACAGCTTACTCTTGGATAGTTACATAGCAAATTCGACTTTCGTCACGCTTCACCTATTTTTCGAGGAGTTATGCCCCTTGATGACTTGGAAAATTCAGTTTTTGTCAGTTTTCCCGACTTTTTTGTGCAACAAATAGAGATATTCAGATGAAATTTGTCCTCAGCTTAGTCTTGGATAGTTACAGAGCAATTAGTTGGACTTTTGTCACGCTTGACCTATTTTTGAGGAGTTATGCCCCTTGATGACTTGCACAATTCAGTTTTTGTCAGTTTTCAAAACTTCTTCCTGCAACAAATAGAGATATTCAGGTAAAATGATACTCAGCTTAGTCTTGGATAGTTACAGAGCATGTTCAACTTTCGTCATGCTCGACCTCTTTTTCGAATCGATAAAGCTGATAAAACCTCAGAACTGAGCTGCACGGTTTAATTAAAACTCATGTTTAGTTGAAGAGTAATTTATAGGTAGAGTTGCAGGACATAGTTATATGCCGCCAGTAGGGGACTTAAATTGCTCAGCGATCATAACATTTTTTTCATCTGTTTTTTACTAGAAATTTGATTTCAGTATCTTACTCCTAGGACTTACGTTATAATTTTCAATTTGTATTTTACATAATAACACTATGATACTTCAGGTTACATGTGCTATGAAAAATACCCTGCAGTCTGTTCCATCAGATTACGACGATCGAGTACGGAGCATGACTACAGTACAACACCCTCCTCCTCAGACCATGCTATCTCCAAATCAAGAAATTACCAGGTAAGAAAGTTGTTAGATTTTTTTTAATACTGCATGACAATCTGGATATTGTACCTTTTTAGCTCGCCGTGATGAAAATGTCCGGAGAGCTAATGCCATACCCTCGGCGTCGTTGTTGTCGTCGTCCGTAGTCAAAACTTTAACCTCGGCTATATCTCTTGAACTATAAGGAGTAGGGCTTTGATATTTCACATGTAGATACCTTGTGACAAGGCCTTTCATTTGAGACCATGACCTTTGACCTTTTGATCTTGGACTTTGACCTACTGTTCAAAAAGTTTAACCTGTGCTATATCTCTTGAACTATAATGGGAAGGGCTTTGATATTTCACATGTAGATACATTGTGTAGCTTGTGACAAGACCTTTCAACTGAGACATGACCTTTGACCTTAAGACCTTGACCTTGGACCTTGACCTACTTTTGAAAAACTTTTACCCGGGCTATATCTCTTAAACTATAAGGGGCAGGGCTTTGATATTTTACATGTAGATACCTTGTGGTGAGACCTTAAATTTGAGACCATGACCTTTGACCTAGTGACCTTGGCCTGGTACTGACACTATTATAATGCAATATTAGTAGGTTAAGAGAGTGCATGGGTATCAGGTGAGCGTTGTGCCCCCAGGACTCTTGTTTATATGGCCTTACCTGTATATAATTTCATATATATCACTGTTTTTACATGGGACCTCCATTTATTAGTTCAACTGTTTATCTGTTTCATACAGCCTATCTGACAATTCATGTATTAAAACCCTAATGCATCAGCGGTTTATAGGGATCACTTTGTCCCGTGAAAATCCATCTGCCAATCTGTTTGTTACACTGTTTTTCAGTCTGTCTGCTTGTTGGGTATTGTAGTCACACATTCACATTATGGCTTTAACTTGATTAATGTATGTTATACTTAAATTAGACTTGCAGGGTTGGTCAAGCATGATAAGCCTCAATATTCTATTCGGCTCAAGGTCATCTGCAGAATAAGTTTTATATCTTATAAATCTTTTATCATTTATCATGTATAATTTATTCAGGTATAGTTATGTTGCCAACTATTTAATTACAATTATTAATTAACAATGGTTGTATAATTTCAGATGATATAGTGGTAATTCCTTATCCTGAAGCCTTCAATAAACTGCCTATGGTCCACAAACAATGGCAATCCAGTCGATTCAGCTTATCCTAAATCTGCATCAAAATCCTCAAAATTTAATCTGTTTAAAACCATCCAGAGCAAAGGCGAAAAGTCCAAGGGGAGGGAATCAGGAAAACTAGACAGTATAGAAATGCAAACAAAATCTCCCATGTTACTGAATGGTGACAATATTGACAGCTTGCGTCATCGTAGACAGTATAAAATTGCAGCATCCTGGTAAAAGAAACGTTGATCATGATTTGCTGGCTGACATAAAGTGTTCAATTCTTCTTCAAGCAGTGCTAAGGGAACAAAACAGAAAACGATCGGCGATGTTTTAATATTTCTTGAGTGTATTTAACAAAAAATTATGAATTGCTGACAGTGTGTTTATTGTAATGAGCGGAAAAATTCTGGGAAAATTTGCAGGGACGGTCAATTATGATTAGATTCAACACCGAAATAGGGTCTAGGTCAAATTTCTAGGGGCAAACAAACAAACACATACTTTTCATATTGTCCGTTGCCAAAATGGTTGGAGTAAAATGTTTAAAATGGCTGTTTTTTATTAGTGATAATAATCATGATAATATACTGTGTAGTATGATTGATTGAGAAATCTATATGCAAGGCTTTTATTTAACATTATTATGTGCAGTTGAATTGTATGCTTTTATTTCCTCTTCTTATCCTTAGAAATTGATGTAATTTTTTTCACGGTATATATACACAATGTGTAAAGAAATGGACCTTGACTTATATAAAGTGTCATGATTTTTAAAATGGAGTTGACATCTAGAATTTGATGGTATGATTTTTTAAAGAATCATTGACGTCATTGAAGAACCAAGATGATTAATAAAAGAATTTGTACAATTCAAGTCTTTTTGGAAATACGACTCAATCCAAATTGAGAGGGTAGCTGACGTCATGAAATTGGTATGAAAGCGTTGATTTTAGTTCGGTTTTTACCCATTTTGAATACTGATATCAGCTGTATATGTAGGTACTGTATCACAATACCTCCATTTCTTTAGTGGGTACACAAAGCTATTGTTCAACCTTATATTGATTATCTAGTTAGCTCTACTGGTCTCTGACCAGTCGAGCTTATGTCATCACCCTTCGTCTGGCGTCCGTCCGTCCGTCCCTAAACAATTCTCTTGCTCGCAACTCCTCTCAAACCATAGGTGATAGAAAGTTAATTCTTTTTGCATCCTACTTTGTATGTGGTCTAGTTGTGCACCTGACATTTGGTTTCAGCCCCTGAACCCCAGGGTCTTAGAAAATGGATGTGGTTATTTTCTCCTATATAACTCTATGTAATCTTTTGCTCACAACTCCTCTGACACTATAAATGATGGAGACTTAATTCTTTTTGCAATATGATGGGTCTGTGGTCTAGTTGTGCACCTGATATTTCATTTGAGCCCCTGACCCCCAGTGTCTTAGAAAATGGGTGTGGTCATTTTCTCCTATATAACTCTATGTAATCTTGTGCTCGAACTCCTCTGACACTATAAATGATGGAGACTTAATTCTTTTTGCAATATGATGGGTCTGTGGTCTTGTTGTGCACCTGATATTTTGTTTAAGCCCCTGACCCCCAGTGTCTTAGAAAATGGGTGTGGTCATTTTCTCCTATATAACTCTATGTAATCTTGTGCTCGCAACTCCGCTGACACTTTAAATGAAGAAGACTCAATTCTTTTTGCAATATGATGGGTCTGTGGTCTAGTTGTGCACCTGATATTTGGTTTACGCCCCTGACCCCCAGGGTCTTAGAAATGGGTGTGGTCATTTTCTCCTATATAACTATGTAATCTTGTGCTTGCAACTCCTCTGACACTATAAATGGTGGAGACTTAATTCTTTTTGCAATATGATGGGTCTGTGGTCTACATGTAGTTGTGCACTTGATATTTGGTTTTACGCCCCTGACCCCCAGGGTCTTAGAAATGGGTGTGGTCATTTTCTTCTATATAACTATGTAATCTTTTGCTCGCGACTCCGCTGACACTATAAATGATGGAGACTTAATTCTTTTTTCAATATGATGGGTCTGTGGTCTTGTTGTGCACCAGATATTTTATTTGAGCCCCTGACCGCCAGGGTCTTAGAAAATGGGTGTGGTCATTTTCTCCTATATAACTCCATGTAATCGTGCACTCACAACTTCTCTGACATTATAAATGATGGAGACTTAATTCTTTTTGCAATATGATTGGTCTGTGGTCTAGTTGTGTCATTGATAGTTCATTTTAGCTAGAAGCCCCTGGACCCTAGGATCTTGGAAAATGGGTATGGCATTCTTTTTAGCTCGCCGGGACGAATGTCCGGAGAGCTATTGTCATACCCCCGGCGTCGGCGTCTGCGTGCGCGTGCACAAAAACTTTAACCTTGCTTATAACTTTTAAACCAATACAGATTGGGCTTTCATATTTCACATGTGCATTCCTTGTGACAAGACCTTTCCATGGATACCAAAATTTTTGACCTTGTGACCTTGACCTTGGAGATTGACCTTCTTTTGAAAAACTTTAACCTTGGCCATATTTTTGGAATGGTAAGTGATAGGGCTTTGATATTTCACATGTGTATTCCTTGTGACAAGACCTTTCCATGGATACCAAAATTTTTGACCTTGTGACCTTGACCTTGGAGATTGACCTACTTTTGAAAAACTTTAACCTTGGCCATATTTTTGGAATGGTAAGTGATAGGGCTTTGATATTTCACATGTGTATTCCTTGTGACAAGACCTTTCCATGGATACCAAAATTTTTGACCTTGTGACCTTGACCTTGGAGATTGACCTACTTTTGAAAAACTTTAACCTTGGCCATATTTTTGGAATGGTAAGTGATAGGGCTTTGATATTTCACATGTGTATTCCTTGTGACAAGACGTTTCCATGGATACCAAAATTTTTGACCTTGTGACCTCGACCTTGGAGATTGACCTACTTTTGAAAAACTTTAACCTTGGCCATATTTTTGGAATGGTAAGTGATAGGGCTTTGATATTTCACATGTGTATTCCTTGTGACAAGACGTTTCCATGGATACCAAAATTTTTGACCTTGTGACCTTGACCTTGGAGATGATTGACCTACTTTTCAAAAACTTTAACCTTGGCCATATTTTTTGAATGGTTAGTGATAGGGCTTTGATATTTCACATGTGCATTCCTTGTGATAAGACCTTTTTTATTGTTGTTGTTGCAATTTACATATGGTTGCCACCGGCGAGCTATGTTGTCATTCTGACAAGTCTGGTTAAAAACTTTAACTTGGGCCATATTTTTTGAATGGTAAGTGATAGGGCTTTGATATTTCACATGTGCATTCCTTGTGATAAGACCTTTCATGCCGTACCATAAATTTTGACCTAGTGACCTTGACCTTGAAATTTTACCTACTTTTCAAAAACTTTAACTTGGGCCATACTTTTTGAATGGTAAGTGATAGGGCTATGATATTTCACATGTGCATTCCTTGTGATAAGACCTTTCATGCCGTACCATAAATCTTGACCTAGTGACCTTGACCTTGAAATTTTACCTACTTTTTGTTGTTGTTGCAATTTACATATGGTTGCCACCGGCGAGCTATGTTGTCATTCTGACAAGTCTGGTTTGAAATACTATATATCGGATATTATAAATTATATGAGTGATATTCTAGTTGCAGTCTAATGGATATGTTGTTTTTTGTAATTGTTAGAGCACCTGCTCCCTTTGGTCTTTGGTTTAAAAAAAAGAAAGGAAATAAATGTTTTAAAGAAAAAACAACCAGGAGAGCTACAGTCTCGTCAGAGACTTCTGGTTTTACATTCTATATTTGTAGGCTATATTTAAAAAATAAAATGTGGAATTAGATCTTTGTATTCTGCTTAATATTTGCAGACTATTTTTTATCCACTTCAAATGGAAAACTCCGTCCCAGATTACAAGTCGAATTTGGCCTCCAGAATTGTTGTCTGTGAAAATTGTCATTTTGTATCCCAATTCTGATTTTTTTCTGTTGTACAGTGGAATCAGGTCTGTTTTTATTATGGGATCAAGGCAATTGTCTGAAACCCTTAGTTGATAGCAATTAGTTGTGTAAATGTGTGCTTTTATGTCGGCATATTTATCCCCTTGTGCAACTTTGAAGCTGAAGGGATATAGTAACGCCACCTTGTGTTAAGTCAGTATGTAGGTCTACAAATGCTTGTGGACACTCACAATTTACTTTCAATCTTCATTAAACTTTGCATGCAAGTTGTCCATGACAATACCTATTGATTTTAAAGGTCAAAATCAAGGTCACAATTGGTGATAATAGAAAAGGTTTGTGGACACTCTAGAGGTCACATTTTGCTTCCAGTCTTCTTCAGGCATGTACGTATTATTTGTCCATGGTGAGAAAACAACACTTATTAAATTTCATGGTCAAAAGTCAAGGTCACAATTAGTAATTATTGGAAAACCTTGTGGACACTCTTGGATATCACAGTTTTCATAAAATATTGATCAAACTTTGCATATAAGTTGTCCATGGCAAGAGGATAAAACCTACTGAATTTCAGGGTCAGACCTGTCACAGCTAACCTATATATCAAATATTTATCAATCTTTGCATGTAAGTTGTCCATAGTGAGAAGATGATACCTATTGATTTTCAAGGTCAAGGTCACGATTGGTGATACTAGAAAAAGACATCACAGTTTACTTCCTATCTTCATCAAAATTTGCATGTAAGATGTCCATGATGGGAAGACAATACCTATTGATTTTCAGGGTCAAGGTCACTATTCATATAAAATTATACAAAAACCTTGTGGACTCTCTAGAGGTCACAGTTTACCTCAGATCTTCATCAAACGTTGCATACAAGGTGTCAGTTGTAAGAGGACAAGACCTTTTGAATATCAGGGTCAGCGATCAAAGGTCAAGGTCAGAATTGGTGATAATTGGAAATCATTCTGAATACTCTAGTAAAGATCACCAGTTACTTCCAGTATTCATCAAACATTGTGTGAGAAGACAACATCTATTGATTTTAAAGTCAAAGTCAATTTCATGTCACTATTGGTAATCATAAAAAAACTTGAGGACATCACAGTAATTTACTTCCAATCTTCATCAAACTTTGCATATTAGTTGCCAATGGTTAGAAGGCAAGACAAGGCCAAGGTCACAATTGGCAATACACATGATACATGTAATAGAAAAAATAGATGTGAAGATCTTTTAATGTAGGCCTTTCATATTTCATACACACATTCACCATAAAGAGTACTAAATTTTGGTACCATGTTTTTGTGACCTTGACCTTCACCTTGTACAACATTTTATGTTAAGATGTTTTGAAAGCAGATTTCTTTTTATACTATAAATGGTAGGCCTTTCATATTTCATACACCAATTCTCCCCAAAGAGTGCTAGAGTTTGGTATCAGGACTTTTGACCTTGTGACCTTTACCTTGACTTTGGGCTTATGTTAAAATTAGGACTTGTTTAGAAATTTTGAAAGCAGATTTCTTTCATACTATTAATGGTAGGTCTTTCATTTTTCATACAAAGATTCACCACAAAGAGTACTACAGTTTGGTATCATGACTTGTGACCTTGACCTTGACTTCTCACTTATGTACCAGTTTAAGTTAAGAAGATTTGAAAGCAGATTTGTTGCATACTAGTACTATAAATGGTAGGCTTTTCACATTGCATCATAAATTGTCCCATTTATATAAAAAAAAGCCCCGCGAGGGTATAATTTGTCCGCTGTAGTGCAGTTCTAGTTTTCCCTGAATTTTGTGCCGATTGGACCATACAACTTGATGCTATAACAATTATCACACTGTGTTTCCGGCGGTCACGGCAGCCACGTTTCAAGCCAACGTGGACGAAACGTGGTGACCATTAGACAACGTAGGGGAACGGGATTCGACAAACGTAACTAGCCGTGATTGTCGGGGCAGATGTTTAAACTGTCAAAACATCTGCCACGGCAGTCGAGGCGCAGACATGTTGGTCATTTAACATTATCAAAAACAAGTAGATAGAAAGAAAAGGAGAGAAAACGAAAAAAACAAGAAATAAGTGAGGGTCATTCGTACGCGTTTTAATGCATTTTTTCACAAATTTTCTTTCAACTCAAAAAGCTTGACCAACGTCTACTGACGCATGCGCACACTCTATGCGAGTTGTAACGACTCCTCTTCGACATCTACACGACTTTATACGACTTCTGCTATACACTTTCGCAACATTTTCGCGAGCTCTACCGATTTGAGTACCTATAAAGCCCCCTCACACTTCCATGGATCGCGCTACGACTAAAAAAAAAAAACATGTATCCATGGCGAGTCGGGACGCAAAATGTTCGATGAACCATGAACCTACGACTCCAGTACGGGGTGATACGAATCGAGTACGGATAGCTACGGATATCGTCCCGACATTACTACGGATTGCTGCGATACGAGTACGGATTGCTACGATACACTTACGGATGAATCCGTATAGGTACGGATTGCTAAGGATTACCACGACTTGAGTACGGATAGCCACGGTTCGCGCAGGGATAGCTACGACTTCAGTACGGATTGGTAGGACTGGCTTGAATTTCCTATGAGTTTTTAAACAATTATTATTTACTAAAACACCCAATATTTTCAAGTTGAGACACTCTCACTTGTTTTATAACAGTATTGAGGTTTTATACATGTCTTTATATCATTACCTAACATTGAATAGTTGGAGTATTTACTCGTACATTGACCGAAAAACGCACAGAATACTGGTAGATTTGAATTTAATTTAAGACACAATCCTCAGCTATCAATAGCCTCTCATTTTCGAATCCGTGGTTATGATTAGCAATCCCTAAGAGAGTCGTAGCAATCCGTAGGAGAGTCGTAGCAATCCGTAGGAGAGTCGTATGGCGATTTTTATCACAACAATGATCCCGGATTGCTACGGATGCGATACGGATTGCTTCGACTCCCCTTCGGATAGGTACGACTCCACTTCGGGTTGCTTAGACTCCCTTACGACTCTGCTACGACAAATTTATCCGTAGCTGTAGTCGTAGAAAATTTTGAACATCTTCAAAAATGTTCTGTCTCATCCCGGATAGGTACGGATTGGCAAGGAAAGCTACGACTTGTGCCGGTTCGAGATACGGATTGGTACGGATGCAAATTTTTTTCTCGATCCGTAGCTATCCGTGGCCCGATCCATGAAAGTGTGAAGGGAGCTTAGGGAGCAACCATTTGATTTTTTTTTTGGGGGGGGGGGGGGGGGGGGGGGGGGGAGCAGGAAGACTTTTGCCAGCCGGAAATTTTTTTTCGGCCATTTTAAGAGCCTGAAATTTTTTTTCGCCGGCCCTTCGGGCCGGATTTTTTGTTGTTGTAATTTTTCCAATGTTGAAAGTTACTCTAAAGTTTAAATAATTCAGCGTGATTTTAAACGCAGAATGAGTTCATCTCTTGCCAGCAGATATCTTCATTTTAATTTCTTGAATGGCATATGTTGCCTATAATCTATTTACTTAAATGATACTCAACGGAGACAGGCAATTTGGTACTAATCACTTTTGAATTTGATTTATTCACTCAAAATTGCATAAAGTTTGTTCCATTTTTTTATACTTAGTTTATACTACACAAAAAAGTGTTTACTGGGCAGTGGAAAGGTCGGAAGAGAGGGGGGAGGAGCAATTTCATTATACGGAAAAATCTTTTCCCTAAAATTTCGATCCGGAAGATTTTTTTGCGAAGTCTTCCTGCCCCCCCCCCTCCTAAAAATCAAATGGTTGCTCTCTTAAAGCCATTCCCATGATTCCCTCACTCCTTCTTACATTAATGCTTTCATTTTCGTAGTATATAAACAAAAAGAAAAAAGAAAAAGAAACAGGGGCCCTAATGGGCTGACATATTCAAGGGTCCATGCGAACTCAAAAAAAAAAAAATGATAATAAAAATGAATAAATAGATAAAAAGAAGATAAAAAATCAGTCAATCATGGTTATTTTGTCCATATAACTTACGTCTATTTGTCATAATGAATAAATTGAAAAGGAAAGAAAAAGTTCCGCCTTTCGCCTATAACATCAATCATAAGCGTTTTTAAGCTGGAAAGTATCTAAAACAGATCGTTAAAGATACTTAAGACACACTTCATGTTCTGGTTTTATTGAAGAAAATGCCCCCCCCCCCTTGCAGAATAGTTCCAATTGGTGTACATGTAGAACCTTAAATACTTTTTAGAACATTTTGTACTTATTTTACGTGTAATTTTCAGCCAGAAAAAAAAAAACGATAAAAAGTAATAAAAATCAAATTTAGCATGTACATAATCCAAATGTCAAAAGGGCTCTTAGATATAGAACAATCTTGAATATGAACACTTCTCGGATATTTAGATATCATAAGAAGAAACTTTTCAACTTAATTTGCATCATCCAGAATTCATCCTCGAAAGAAGCTTAAGATGAGTATAAAATGAAGAAATCTTGTATAAATCTGTGTATCTTGTTACTGGTATGTGCATAATCTTGTACCTTGTACAGACTAATTCCGGTGTTATAGAGTGAGCCTTCCCCCATAGCCAGACTTCCCCCCGGCGGTCCCACTCTAGAGCGAGCCTTCCCCCCTAGGGGGAAGGCTCACTCTAGAGCCAGCCTTCCCCCTGTCTAATTTTGAGTGAGACTTCCCCCCGGTGGTCCCACTCTAGAGTGAGCCTTCCCCCCTGGGGGAAGGCTCACTCTAGAGCCAGCCTTCCCCCCCTTCCCAATTTTGAGTGAGACTTCCCCAGCAGCCCCTTTTTAGAGAGAGCCTCCCCGCACACCGGGGAGGGGGCGATCACTCTAGGCGCCTCCCCGCACACCGGGGAGGGGGCCGCTCACTCTAGAGAGGGGGCGGACAGGGTAAGAGGGAGGTGGGAGATGAGGAGCGGGAGGGGGAGGTGAGGGGACGGGAGGAGGGAGAAGTGGGGAAGGGGGAAGAGGGGGCGGGAGGAGGGAAAGTGGAGAAAAAAGTGGAAAAAGGGAGAGAAAAAAAAGAGGAAAATTTTGAGCCAGCGCAGCGCGCGCCGTTCCAAGTAGGGAGGAGGGAGACAAGGGTGCGGGAGAGGGGGGGGGGGGGGGGGGGGTAAGGGGCGGGAGGGGGAGAGACCTACCCCCTGTCCACCCCCTCTCTAGAGCCAGTTTTCTCCCCACTTAGTGATCCTACTGCAGTGTTAACTCGTCTCTTTTCCGGTGATCTATACTTAAATAATAGCTCCAGCAATCATTTAGGAGTTACTTCATATCAATATTACTGGCGATCATGTCTCCCATAGTCGTCTAGCTGTCCGTATGTTCATCTGTGTGTCACAGATTTTGTCTGGGTTATTTATAACTGTTCAACTGGGACTTGAAACGAATTCAACTCGGACTTGAAAAGAATTAAAACTTTAAATACGGAACTGTTCATTGAAGTGTTCGCGGAATTTATTCTACGAGTATCGGATTTTCTGCTCTGTGACCTTGACCTTTGTGATATGACCTTAAGTCAATGTCATGACACACCCTTGGGTCATGGACAACAATTGTGTGAAATATTATTCAAATCCAACATGACAGTAAGGAGGTATGGCCCGGACAAGAAGTTTGGCCATGTGTGCGCTGTGACCTTGACCTTGAAGATATGACCTTGGGTCAAGGTCAAGACACACTCTTGAGTCATGGACGAATATTTGTTGGAAGTATCATTTAAATCCAAGTTGCCAGTGAAAAGTTATAGCCCGAACACCGATTTTGGCTATCTGTGCACTGTGACCTTGAACTTTGAGATACGACCTTGTGTCAAGATCGTGACACATTCTTGGGTCATGGACAACACTTGTGTGAAATATGATTCAAATCCAATATGGCAGTAAGGAGTAATGGCCCGGACAAAAATGTTGGTTATCTGTGCACTGTGACCTTGACATTGAAGATATGACCTTAAGCTTCAAATCCAACATGGCAGTAAGGAGTTATGGCCCGGAAAAAATGTTAACTATCTGTGCACTGCGACCTTGATCTTGAAAATATGACCTTGAGTCAAGGTCATGACACACCCTTGGGTCATGGACAACGATTGTGTGAAATATCATTCAATTCCAACATGGCAGTAAGGAGTTATGACTCGGACAAGAAGTTTGGCTATGTGTGCACTGTGACCCTGACCTTAAAGATATGACCTTTAATCAAGGTCAAGACACTCCCTTGGGTCATAGACAAATATTTGTGCGAAATATCATCTAAGTCCAAGTTACCAGTGGAACGTTATGGCCCGGACACTGATTTTGGAGATACGACCTTGCGTCAAGGTCGTGACACACCCTTGGATCATGGACAACAATTGTATGAAATATGATTCAAATCCAACATGGCAGTAAGGAGTTATGGCTCGGGCAAGAAGTTTGGTTATGAGTACACATTTGACCTTGGATTTTCTGCTCTGTGACCTTGACCTTTGTGATATGACCTTGGGTCATGGACAATAATTGTGTGAAGTATCATTTAAAATCAAGTTACCAGTGAAAAGTTATCGCCCGGACACTGGTTTTGGTTATCTATTCGCTATGACCTTGACTTATATTTTTTATCACACCATATTTACTGAGTAAAAAGTGCATAATTGTATTATAAACACCGACTCCACGATAGCACCGATCGATACTAATATGAAATCAATCAAATAGTTCTACATGTAGATGGTCATCGAATTAATGGTTAATTAATGTACTGGCTAGTAGTAGTTTTGTAATTCTGTACTTGTATATGCGTTTCTTCTAACTCTTTTTGAGCTTTATCAACACCGAGTCGAACACTCCGTTGATCAATTGTGATGACACATCGTATGTCTGTCGTCTATATTCACATTCTCGTCTGTATGCCTTGTGCACATATGGTTTCATTGAACTTTGACTTAGCACATTGTACCCCATCGACCAGTATTGGCACTCTTGAACAAGCTAAGTGTTAGGGGGATATGCGATTCACCATGTTTGTCTATGTATCTGTCTGAAGAAAAGTTGGTATAAATCTATTAACTTTGACCTACAACGAACTTTCATACACATGTTGCCCATGACCTGACCATGATCAAGTCAAGGTCAAGTTCGAACTTGGGATTTGCGTTTTTGTCAGTTTTGCACGCTAAGTCCATCGTCTTTTGACTTACCATGGTGATACTTCACTATTTATATAGTTAGTTTCATACGTACTTCCTGCCTAAATTACGTTTGTAAACCTTGCGGGGCTAAGGTCGTAAGCCGAGCCCTATGGAACGCCAAATTAACAGAAAATCAAATATTTCGAGAGCTCTCTATTTGAATTAAAGAGCTCTCTAATTCAATTAAAGAGCTCTTTCATTCAATTAGAGAGCTCTTTCATTCAATTACAGAGCTCTTTAATTCAATTTAATAGCCCTTTAATTCAATAAGAGAGCTCTCTATACATGTATATGGACAATTACAACTGAGCGCACTAAATTAATTAAATAGCTCTTTAATTGTATTAAAGAGCTCTCTATTTCAATTAGACAGCTCTCTAATTTATTTAAGGATAAGTAAAATTAGAGAGCTCACTATTTTCATTATTGAGCTCTGTAATTGAATTTGAGGGCTCTCTGTTTGAATTATAGAGCTCAATAATTCAATTAATGAGCTCTCTATATCAAAAAGAGAGTTCTCTAATTTAATTACAGAGCTCAATAATTCAGTTAAAGAGGTATCTTATTGGGTATGTTGTATTAGAGAGCTTTTTAATTGAATTAGAGAGCTCTCTATTTGAATTAGAGAGCTCAATAATTCAAATAGAGAGCTCTTTAATTAAATAGAGAGCTCTATTTCAAAAGAGCTCCATTGAAATATAGAGAGCTCTTTAATTGAATTAAAGAGCTTTTTAATTCAATTAGAGAGCCTTTTAATTCAATAAGAGAGCTCTTTATATATGTATAATTAGAGAGCGCACTAATTGAAGTAAAGAGCGCTCTAATTGAATAAAAGAGCTCTTTTGTTGTATTAAATAGCCCTTTAATTCCATTATAGAGCTCTCTAATTCAGCTCTCTAATTCAATTAGAGAGCTTTCTAATTCATTCAAGGATAAGTATATTAGAGAACATGCTATTTTAATTATTGAGCTCGGTAGCTGAATTAGAGAGCTCTCTATTTGAATTAGAGAGTTCAATAATTCAATTAGTGAGTTCACTACTTCAAATAGAGAGCTCTCTAATCTAATTACAGAGCTCAATGATTAAATTAAAGAGCTCTCTAATTGGGTATGTTGTATTAGAGAGCTCTTTAATTGAATTAGAGATCTCTCTATTTGAATTAGAGAGCTCAATAATTAAAATGGAGAGCTCTGTAATTAGCTCTCTAAATATTTGAGTGTCTGTTAATTTGGCGTTCCATAGAGCGCGACATGTTTTACGAGCCTACGTTCGGTAGGAAGTACGTCAGTATAATGAGTTTATCGCACAAAAAGCCATCTAACGCAAAAATGAATGTATCGCGCCTAAAACAAATTTTATATAGCGAATTTATTATGTCGAGAATTCATGTAATTGCGTACATTTTTACAAGTCTATGTTTTGTAGTTACTTGTGGAGAATTTACACCGATTATCAACTGCAATAAACATATTTACAAAATCTTGAAAAATATCGAAGATATTGATGTTGAAATTAAATACTAGTACACATATGATGTCCATCACTTAGGTAGATCCCTTTTAGGGTCAATAGGTCAAACGTGCGGTTTGCACTTTGTTGCCGCGGGGGCTCGGCGGGGCGGGGAGGGAGGGGTATTTGTACCTTTAGGACAGTTCTAGCTTTTTTATTTCTTTTATAAGTTACCTTGTACAAGTAGTACATGCTTTTTTTCTTTTTCGTTATTTTGTCTAGTTTTAGCGCACAAGAACAGAAGGCTCCAGTGAGCTATTGTCATCACGCACCATCCATGTGCGCTATATATTAGGCCGATTTGGGCCTCTTGTTATTATATGTTGGGGTTGTCAGAATGTTTAATTATTATTGCAATGATTTAGTTAACTTTCAGATGTTCATTGCGTTATCTTGTTCTGTTCATTACCAATAATGAATTACAAATGAAATTTGTTATGGACATATTGTGCCACAATCATTATCCTTCGTGGCCTCGACATACAACGCCTTGGCAACTACGGGTGTACATAACTACAACAAGGCCAAAATATCTACGTCAAGGTCATAATACACTTTGTCGTTCCGCCAACACAGCTACGTCGTAGCCCCAATACACTATGTCGTGGCCATGGCATGCATTGTTGTTCTCACAACATAGCTACGTCGTGGTCACAATATACTACGTCTTGGCAATGACATAATATAGTACTTTTTCATTCTCACAACATAGCTACGTCGTGGTCATAACATACTACGTCGTAGTTATGGCATATGTTGCCATTGCCACATCAAAGCCACAGCGTACGTCATGGCCATGGCATATGTTGCCATTCCGATATCAAAGCCACAACATACTACGTCGTGGTCTCGGCATACGTTGTCGTTTCCACATCAAAACGACAACATACTACGCCGTGGTCATGGCATACGTTGTCGTTCCCACATCAAAGCCACAGCGTACGTCATGGCCATGGCATATGTTGTCATTCCCATATCAAAGCTACGTCAAAGCCACAACATTCTTCGTCGTGGTCATGGCATACGTTGTCGTTCCTATATCAAAACAACAACATTCTACGTCTTGGTCATGGCATACTTGGTCGTTCCAAGAACATGGCTACGCCGTTCCCACAATATACCTGTACTACGTCGTGGTCATGTCAAACCTTGTTATTCTCATATCAGAATTACGTCAAAGCCACAACATACTACGTCATGGTCATAGCATACGTTGTCGTTCCCACATCAAAGCCACAACATACTACGTCGTGGTCATGTCATACGTTGTCGTTCTCACATCAAAGCCACAACGTACTACGTTGTGGCCATGGCATACGTTGTCGTTCCCAAATTAAAGCCACAATATACAACGTCGTGGCCATGACATACTTAGTCGTTCCCACAACATAGCTACGCCATAGGCACAATATACTTCGTCGTGGTCATGGCATACGTTGTCGTTCCCACAACATGGATACGCCGTTGCCACAATATACTCCGTCGTAGTCATGGCATACTTGGTCGTTCCCACAACAAAGCTACGCTGTAGCCACAATATACTACTTTGTGGTCATTGCATACGTTGTCGTTATCACAACAAAGCTACATCGTAGCCTCAATATACTACGTCGTGGTCATGGTATACGTTGTCATTCCCATATCAAAGCTCCGTCAAATCCACAACATACTACGTCGTGGTCATGGCATACGTTGACGTTCCCACAACATAGCTACGCCGTAGCCACAATATACTACGTCGATGTGATGGCATACGTTGTCGTTCCTACAACATGGCTACGCCGATCCACAATATACTATTAGTTATAAGGTCTGTTTCTGACGTATTTATAGGGTCCATAGTGGATTTGTAAAATTTGTGGGGGTGAGGCCGTGATATATATTTGAAGTGAAAATGATACCAATTAAAAATCAAAAAGCCTTAAAAGTATACCCTATTCCAGCCGAACGCCTGTAATCTGAGTCCCCTCCCGTTCCGTGTGCAGTGCATGCCTACATCACTCTACTAAAACGGTAGCTTCGCCTGACAGGTGCAATATCTAACAACGATAGTATACGGTCTCTTTATCATTATAAAAGCGACCGTACACTATCGTTATGTAATACAGTCAAACGTCGAATACTCGAATCGCAAGGGACGAGTCGTTCAAGTTATCGAATTAAATTTATGTTATTAAACTTCGATTGGCACCACGTTTACACTTCGTGTTTTAAGGGTATTCCAATTTTTGACGTTCGAGTTTACGAAGTTCGTATTGCACATGTCAAGCGAACGTACCGTGTCCCTCAGGCGAAGCGACACCTTGTATGAAAACACATGTAGATCAAGTTTATGATTACATCTGTCGTACGAAGACATATTTCTACAATGTACTTATAACGAGGAATATCTAAATAAATCCATGTATAATTCGCATGAGAATAACTGCTAAAATACGAGTAAAAAGCTTTTGTTTCCATTGTCCTCATGGTCAGATATATGCAGGTTGTACTGGTTACAGTTGGGCATGCGCTAGGGGTGTCACAATATATCGATATATCGCAATACACAAATGATTTATATCCTATCGCGATACGAAATGCGTATCGCAATATATCGCAATTTCTTCTTCTAATTAAACTCTTTATTTTTCATCCAATTCTAGTGTTATAGCAATTAGAAGTCCAGAAGGTGTATGCCTGGATTTTACTGAAAATATAAAGAAAGCAATATATCACAATATATCGCAATACAGTGAAAAACTATCGCAATATATCGCAATAACGTGTTTCCACTATCGTGACACCCCTAGTATGCACAGCTAACTATTCAGAGCAACATTGACAGAACTCAAGCACAACGACGGGTTGAATTCCAATCGCATGGAGAGGAGGGGGGGGGGGAAGTCTCACTATGGGGGAAGTCTCACTCTTTAACTAGTTGTAGAGTGAGACTTTTCCAGGGGGTGGTCCTGCTCTAGAGCGAGACTTCCCCGGGGGAGGTCTCGCTCTAAAGTGAGACTTCCCCTGGGGGAAGTCTCACTCTAGAGTAGGACCGCCGGGGGGAAGGCTCACTCTAGAGTGGGACCGCCGGGGGGAAGTCTGGCTATGGGGGAAGGCTCACTCTATAACACCGGCATTCAAATTGTTCAGCAGTTCTGAGGGAGAAAATGAAGAGTCAATACACGCAAAACAAGCAAATGTTTAAAGGAAGATAAATCTTGTCGACGGTCGAATGCTATCATAATGGCAATATCATTCCTGTTAAAATGTTTCAGCTCGTACATTTCTCGTACTCAGCTCGTGCTAATTTCGTATGTATGCCGTCACATCTCGTATAAATTCGTAAGAATTTAAACTCGTACTGATCTCTTATCTTCTCGTACTGAAGTCTTCGTTTGTCGAAAAGATGTCTTTTACTAGTCGATGTGTGTGTATTCGCAATAGCATTGCTTATATTCACAATAACATTACGTACATTCGCATATTCGCGATAGTTTTACGTATACTCGCAATAGTATTGCATATATTCGCAGAAACATTGCGTACATTGTATATTCGCACTAGAATGGCATATATTCGCAATAGGATCGCGTATATTCGCAGTACTTTTGCGAAAATACGCAATGTTATTACGAATATACGCTATGTTATTGCGAATATACGCAATACTGTAATAGTCCACCCTGACCATTTCGGTTATGTTAAGAACATACATTCGACGATCAGATACCCAAATTTTGGGTTCGTTTGGTGTTGAAATAAATGATAAATATGGTATATACATACATATATGTATAGATTGTGAGACACATTATGCTCTTGTATGCATTTTGGGAGAAGTAATCAAGCGAAACCAAAGGGTCGCGTTGTTTTAAAATTATTTAACCCCTCTCCCTTCTCTTCTCAACCGCTCCAACACTACAACAAGAGACCCAAAGGGGCCTTATCGCTCACATGACGTAGAAAATTGAGCTAAGAGCAGCGATCTTTGATTTCCGATCGGTTCGAAAAGCACAAACTTGGTAGAGGACATTATGTAATCGTGTTTGGACCGCTTCGTGTCATCATGCCATCGCCGGCAATGTCACGATGGCGATGCTACGATGGCGAGGTTACGATGCCACGATGGCGAAGATATGATGCCACGATGACGAAGATACGATGCTCACATCGTGTCATTGCCATCGTGACATCTTATCATCGCCATCGTGTAATCACTATCGTAACATCGTGTAATCGCCATCGTCACATCGTGTCATCGCCATCGTAGCATCGTGTCATTGCCATCATAACATCATGTCATCATCATCGTAAAAATTTGTCATCGCCATCGTCACATTGTGTCATCGCCATTGTAACATCGTGTCATTGCCATCGTAACATCTTGTCACCGCCATCGTAGCATCGTGTAATCGTCATCGTGAAATCACCATCGCAGCATCGTGTCATCGCCATCGTAATATCGTGTCATCGACATCGTGTCATCGTCGCCGTGTCATTGCCATCGTAACATCTTCAATATAGAGTCATTTGTGAGGGTATTATGTTGCAATTGTCCTTGTGGTGACATTGCCGTACTGATGGGCCTCTCTGTGCTGAAGAGAACAGAGAGAAAGAATGGTTCTTTCTATCGTCTTAGAGGCGAGGTTGGGGTCAAGATACGACACTACATTTATGTGTCATCGAGATTTAACTCAATTTATGATGCATTTTTTCTTTTGAACCGAAACCCCATGTCACACATGATACCGAAACCCCATGTTTCACATAGAGTTTCTTGTTACAATTTCAACATCAAAAGCATTTAAGGTGAATTATTGTATATTATGGTCTTTGTAGTCTAAGAAAATAGAACAGAAATGCATTGTAATAAGATTTTTTTAGTTATGTGTATTATACACGGCCAAATTTTTCAGTCGCCGATACTGTACCGGAGTGTTCGACGTATCTGAGACTATTTGAACGGTTTCAACGTCATCAATAGGTCACAATATAATCCTCTCCTTCTGTACACTATATTTAATCCTATTAAAAAGTAAAGAAATGAAGAAAACTTCATTCCTACTTACAATTGTTATCTAATCCCCGCTTCGGAACCGAAACCCCTGTTGACACATAGCCGAAACCAGGGCTGTCACTGTGAAACCAGGACTGTCACGGTTAACCGAAAATTCGGTTAACCGCGGTTCAAGCTTGTCGGTTCGAATCGGATCCTACATTATGGATTTCCAAGGTCTGTTTATAAGTCCTTGTGGATTTCGGCTCGATTTTTTTTTTTGGTTATACATGTATCTAGTAATGAGTAATTAATCAATTTTGTATGATACACAGACTGTGGGTTGTTTCACATCTTGATTGTAAACGTGCACCTGTTTGTTTGACGGATGGAGTCTAAGAAGTCTTAGTTTGATTACTTTGTTGACTGTTGATAAAATCTCGAAGAAAAATGCTTTCAAAGCAGAAAAATGAAAAAAAGAATCATTTATTGATTTGTTATTCTTACCATTATTTCACTCTTTTATGGAATTAAACAACACGAACTCAAACCGAACCGAAAAAAACGAAAACCGCGGTTCATTTTCCTGAACCGAACACAATCGACTGAAGGCTGCACCGACGGTGACAACCCCTAGACGAAACCCCCTATGTGCGCTCTAACAGGGTGTAAAATATACTCCGAAAAGAGAAAGATTGTCCAGAATTTTTTTTCCAGAAAAGAAGCGTAACGAAAAGAAAACTAGAAGTCCCTGACGAGACTAAAGCTCTCCTGATTGTTTGGTAAAATTTATCTTAGTGGCACACTCTTTTTCCAAGACATGGTGCACATCTAGACCACAGACTGAGAATAAAGCAAAAACAATTATCTTTCTATCAATTATACTTTCTGAAAATACGTGCTCACAAGATTACGTAGAATTATATAAGAGGAACTGACCACACCCATTTTCCAAGACCCTGGGGGTTAGGGGCTAAAGCAAAATATCAGGTGCACAACTAGACCACAGGCCCATTATAATGCAAAAAGAATTTATTTTGTACTATTCACAGATTCAGAGGTTTCGCGCTCACAAGAAAAGTTTAACGGACGGACGGACAGACAGACGACCGGACGCCGGACACAGGGCGATCGCATAAGCTCGACTGGTCTTTGACCAGTAGAGCTACAAATGAAGGAGAAAATGGCTTCTGAGGCGCATTATCTACTGAAATTAGACTGTTCAAAGCGATCAAGATAGATAAAGATGAGGGGAAAAAATCTGACTTTATGTCTGTCCTTTCCTTTTTTCCTGTGGATGAGTGTCTCTGTATATCTTTCTTTGTGTCTGTTTGCCTTTCTGTCTGGATATCGTTCTGTGTATGTCTGTCTCTGTGTGTATCTGTAAGTATTTCTACCTGGATCTTTCTGCATATATTTATCTTTTTACGTGTCTGTCTATTTGAAAGGGTGTGTATGTTTGACTCAGTCTGTATTTGTTTCTTTTTATAATAAAAATAAAAAAAAAAAATGTCGTTTAACACTCCTTATGTCAATTGAAATTTTTCTGAAATGGTGTGGAAATGGATGTGATTTTAAAAATTATAGTCATGTGTATTTATCTTTCTTATGTCAATGTGTCCATATATGTCTACGAGTGAGTATGTCTGTCTGTCTGCCTTTCTGTCTGTCTGTGAGATTCTATGTATGTGTGTATGTTTCTATCTCTGTGTCTGTCTTTGTGAATGTCTATTTATCTGTTTGTCTTTTTCCGTCTTTGTGTTTGTCTATCTTTGTGTTTTTCTGTCTGTCTGTCGCTGTGTGTCTGTCAGACTATTTGTCTGTATGTGCTTACCTGTTTGTCTTTGAGTTTGTCTGTCTTTATTTCCCTTTCTTCATATGTCTGTCTAGGTATACCTTTATTTACGTGCCTATCTTTGTGTCTATATGTGACTGTCTGTGTCTTTACTAGTGTCTGTCTGTGTATCTGTCTGCATATGTCTATCTATCTTTAGCTTTACTCCCTCTTTTCATGGTCCATTTTGTACTCATTTCATGAGAAAACACTCTAGAAAAGTTATAAAGACAATTACATGTACATACGTATTGATATTTCAATAAAAGTGGAAACCTAACAAATAATGAATTATCATATTAAAAGATGAAGTGGTACATAATGTCTCATTATATATATATATATATCTTGGCCTTAATTTTACACTCTCTGGACCTTTGATAAATAATCCACCGCGTATGCGTAAAATGAAACGAAGTCTCGATAGCGATTACGATGGCGATGACACGATCCTACGATTTCGATGACATGATGTTACGATGGCATTGACACGATGCTACGGTGGCGATGTAATGATAGCGATGACAAGATGTTACGATGGCGATGACATTATGTTATGGTGGCGATGATACGATATTACGATGGCGATGATACGATGTCACGATGGCGATGTCAAGAAGTGAACATCGTATCTTCGCCATCGTAACATCGTATCTTCGCCGTCGTAACATCGTGTCTTCGCCATCGTTGCATAGAAACTTCGCCATCGTAACATCGTAGCGTCTTAACATTGCCATCGTAACATCGCCATCGTGACATCGCTGAAGATGGCACGATGGTACGAAAGTAGTCATGTTCATGGCCGAGATCTGATATACATGTTGTGGTTGTCTATGTACAGCTTTTGTCACAATGCTTGAAAAAAATTGGTGTTTACTAACCATCTAGTGCATTATTGTAAAAATATCAGTATCAGTATTAAATATTGTATATTTCTAACCCCCCCCCCCTTTTCTAATTCACAAAATTCAATTATAGAGATACATCTTTCTTAATTTTCAAAATCAATTCTTTTAACCAGGGAAATTGTGATCGTTTTGAACAAATACTCAAACTTCACATTATTCAATTTACAGAAGTCCTTTAAACAGCATCATTGTATATTTCTAACCCCCCCCCTTTCCAATTCAGTGATAAAAATTCCTCATAAGTTGGCGGAAGATAGATGACATTCCCCACACATTTCAATGAGAGAGATATACATTTTATCTTTCCTAATTTTCGAAATCATTTCTATTAACCAGGGAAATTGTGATCGTCTTGAACAAATACTCAAACTTCACATTTTTCAATTTACAGAAGTCCTCTAAACAGCATTATTGTATATTTCTACCCCCCCCCCCCCCTTCCAATTCAGTGATAAAAATTCCTCATAAGTTGGCGGATGATAGATGACATTCCCCACAAATTTCAATGAGAGAGATATATCTTTCCTAATTTTAAAATCAGTTCTATTAACCAGGGAAATTATGATCGTCTTGAGCAAATACTCAAACTTCACATTTTTTTCAATTTTCAGAAGTCCTTTAAACAGCATCGTTGCATCACTTTGTCTTACCCCCCCCCCTCCCCCTTTCTCCCTTTCGAATATTCAGTGATAAAGTTTCCTCGTAAGTTGGCGGAAGTTACGTCAAATGGTGAGTGGCGGCATTCGAAGACATTCCCCACAAATTTCAATGAGAGAGATATGTCATTCCTAATTTAGAAAATCAATTCTATTTAACAGATATCGTCTCAATCAAAATAATAAATGAATAAAAACTAATAATAAATGAGCGCATGTCTACAAATCACGATATTTAGACCCCCTTTTCCCTCCAGTGATACATTTTCCTCATAAGTCGGCGGAAGTAGCATACGTCAACATTAAAGGGGTTCCGAAATATTCCCCGCAACTAAAAGAGATAATTTTCTTTCCCCACAATATTGAGATGCCTTTCTTTCAAATATTAAGCCTCAATTCAAAAAAGTAAGTGAGTGACATTCAAAATCACCCTAATTTCAACCAGAAAAAATCGAAAAATCACTGTTTTTATTACTAGAAAGCACTTTCCCCACAATGTGATAAAAACACCCGATTCCCCACAAGTGATTTCAACGCGTA
>VSWD01000004.1:3929264-3997042 GCA_033119305.1 Pinctada imbricata
GGGTAGCTTCAACGGAAATGTTATATATAATTTTACTGGTGCGATCATCATCATAAAATGGTGCACATTTTTTCAGCTATTTGAAAATTCATGGGATTAGATTACACAAGTATTTCATATATAGATGGCGACTTCCATAAGTTTTTTTTTTCTGTTGTTGTAATTTTGAATGTAGTTGCATGAAACAATCTGCAGTACCTTTAATCTTCAGCTTGTAAGTTTTGAGCTTCAACAGTCAAAAATTGGCAAGAAACGAAACTGGGGTGACACTGTTTTCGAAAAAGTCAAAGAAACACAATATCATGCTATTTTCCACAAACATCCACAGAACACTGACAAAATCCGCTTGAGATCGCCGGCAATCCGGCACTTTTCATAAACACTGCCTTGGATACCAAAGACTACCCCCGGCAGTCGAGATGGGGATCCCCTGTGGTTTGCCTATTCTCCTTGATGAAGGTCGTTTTCTCATGAACTGAACAAATAGGAAAACTGGGCCGGGGGGGGGGGGGAGTTAGTTCTCGATCATCAGTCCAGACCCCCCCCCCCCCCTTTGAATTAAACCGTTTTACACAATCTTGCTTTTCATTTCCCAATAAAGTGTGTAATAGAAGAATCAGAGAATCAGTTAATCATTGTGGGTCTATTTACCGTCTTAGGACAATGCACCTTTGATTCTAATTATGTCAAATGCAATAATTGAACATCTCGAAATATTATCTTTCCTCCGATTCCGTGTCATGTTTCACACGTTTGAAACAAAGACTAATACAAAATGGAAAGACAGAAGATCTATGCAATATTCTATTGACAAATTTAATCTTGAAATAAAGACATGAAAGAGCAGAGCAAAGAAATCGACGCGTTCTACGATATTTTATCGCTTTGCAACGTTGCCCCCAGAAATTTCCCGAACTAAGTATTCTTAGTGATGTTCACGCTAGAGAGTTACATAAAGGACGTCACTCTTACGTTAATGGCGATAAGGCTTATTAACAGATAGGAAAAAACTGAGATAATTCCAATAATTTGGCATAAATTCTAACCTTTTTTTATTTGAACACATAAATTCTAACCTTTTTTTATTTGAAAATATACGGTAATCAGTGCAAATGTAACAAAATTTAATGCGCATTAGAAAGAGTCGCGTGAACGCATTGCGAATCTAATTCGAATTAAAATTATGCGAATCAAATCCAATGCGAATTAGATTTGATGCGCATTCGTGTGAACAGGGCATAAGATACCTTGGCTCCTAAAACTGATCCTACGGAACTCAGCAACTATTAAGGAATGTTCCCATGTGCTTAGTTTCTTTCACAGTCGTTTGTTTTCTCAAACACTTCAACACTATTTCGCGAGTTGGACGCTCGAAATAGGGAAATGATTTCAAAAGGATTTTAATGTGTTTCGTTTAAGAACGTACTTAACGAAGTCAAACACAAACGAACTTAAGGGTACGTAAAGGCAGATAAGAAATATATAAAACGAAGCAAATCATAGGCCATTTCTATGGTGACATAGATATATCTGACATGCAGTATTCTTATTTTTACCTCGTTCCCAAGAACGAATTAGCCTACATTTTACCTTCGTACTAGGAAAACATCACACTCAATGAGCAATGGATACTTGAATCTCTAGGGAACAAATGAGATTGTTTGCATTACTCCTTTTTTGTATTTTGTTTCGATCGTCGAGTTTTGTCGTGGGAATGAGTTACTAGTATGTTGTACATGTATGAATAAGTTACTAGTTTTGCACTTCATCGTATAGTAGCCATCGTTTCGTAGCCAATCTTTATATCGTGTCGTCGCTTTCGAATAATCGCGTTATGTACTCTTAATCTTACTGTCGTCATCATATCGCATTTATAACTCCGCGTCATCACCAATCATGATGTTGCCATGGTATCACCCCGTGATTGCAATCTTGACATCGTATTATCACTACCTTATCATTTACTCATCGCCATACTATAATCGCAATCGTAACATCATCATTAAGACATCGCAATCATTAAATTGTACCAAAGTCAATCGAATTATTTGTATCGCATCATCGCTTCGTATTATCGATATATTTTCCTGGCAATCACAAAATCTTGCTTCTGTCTTGATCGCCATTGTATCGTCGCATTATTGCCATCGTAATTTTGTTCAATCTCCATGAAAATATCGCAGTCGCAATTGTAAAATAGCACCATCGGCATTGTTTAATCGCAATCGTAACATCGCCATCATTACATCGTACCATCGTCAATTGAATTATTGTTATTGCATCATCGCATCGTATTATCTTGTCATCGATATCTTTTCCTTGCAATATCAAAATCGTACTTCTGTCTTGATCCCTATTGTATCGTCGCATTTTTGCCATCGTAATGTTATTCTATAGACATCGAAATCGCAATTGTTTAATCGCATTATCGTCATTGTTCTCTCGCCCTCGCATCTTTGCCATAGTATGACCATCAACGTGGCATCGCCATCCTTATATCATATCAATATCAACGCAATTACAATATCACCAACGTTATATATCGTAGTATTGTCAATCAAATTATCGAAAGTTAACCATCGTATCATCGGCATCGTAGCATCGCAGAGGGGCTAGTAGACGCACGCTTTAACTACTGCGATATGATGACGATATCATGATATTACGATCACGGTATACGTCAGAATTATGGTGATGATACTATTTCACGATAACAAAAACAAAACGATATTCAGATTACCATGAAGAAATGTTACTATGTCTATAACGAGATAATACAACTACTCAAACACAATGATACGATGCTCATATTACGATTGCGATGAAACGATGACGAAAGTACGATTTTCTTCAAATTCTTTGAGTGATTGTGTCACAAACAACAAGAAATGAAACAAAGCATCTGATTGACTGGTTAACTTGATCCAACAACAAAATAACCTGAGGGAATGAAAGAGTAGTGCAAAACTATGGAAGGGGATTAGGGTCACAATGCTATTTGACTTGCTTACATGCTTCATGCTATGTTGCTTCATTCAATGTTTGATCATTCCATGTTTATTTGTCTTGCTTTCGTTTCAAATTGACTTTATTGCATTTGTCTTTCTTCTTTATGCAATGTTGCTTCCGTGCATTTTACATTTATCCTTCGTCAATGCATAATTGTCGTTCTACCATGCGTTATGACATCTTTCAATGTGCCATTATTCTTTGAATTCAGTTTGAAATGAAAGCAAGACAAATGAACATGGAATAATCAAACATTGAATGAAGAAACATTGCATGAAGCATGTAATCAAGTCAAATAACATTGTGACCCTAATCCCCCTCAAAACAAAACAAGTGTGTCGTTCCAACGACAAAATGATACTTGGACACGAGATGATGACTCGAGGGAGTTAAAAAGTGAACTGCACGCCCTTCTATGCAAATTCAATGATAATGTTTCAGCGCTAAGGATCTAATGGCAAGTGCGAAAATAAGTATTTAGCGTATTTTTGAACTGGTACAGAGAATTCATCTTAACTGAACAATGATAACCACAATGGTATTGACCTATGATTTCATTTGGTCTTAAGTTGCCTTTGCATTAAGAATATTAGGGTCTGGGAGGTATTCTTTATTCAATATTTAATTCTAACAATCTTGGTATAAGATGTTCATACAATAACTGCCCCCTTTTTTATCGGCCTTTACGTACACTTAGGTTCGTTTGCGTTCGGCTTCGTTAATTTCGTTCCTAAACGAAACATCTCTAATAGGATATTACGCACATGTTCATACCTGGAGACATGGATAATGGTCATATATTTCTATTTTGAATGTTTTCAGGTGGTAATACACCGTAATAAATGAAATATTCTTCATTTTCTGATGTTGTGTATGTGGGCTTGTTTCCATGTTGTGTATGGGTGTATGTTCATACTATATGTTGGTTGATATCTAAGGTTTTATTCAAATTAAGCACAAGAAACTCTTATGGTTTTCTAAAGATATGCTCCATTCAATATCCCGTCAACATTATTTATGGAATTACTTTAATGAAGTACAATTACCAAAGATGGGATAAGGGTGATGATAAACCTTTTAGTCATAAAGAACAACATAGTGATCGGGCAAACGGTTCAGGATATATAGCCCGGACACGATGTGTGACAGACGGACAGACAGACAGACAGGCGGACGCGAAAGCAAAAACAATATGTCTTCTCCCTGTGAGGGGAGACGTGATTAATGAGTTTTCACAATATATACAGGACATTCTTTATACTTGTTAGCTAGAATTATCTACCAGTGAGTGTTGATACTTATTAATTAGTCCACTTCCTTATACATTTTTTACCCTGTGACCTTGACCTTGGAGTTTGACATACATCTGAAAAACTTTAACCTTGGGCATAACTTTTGATTGGAAAGTGATAGAGCTTTCATATTTTACATGCATATTCCAAGTGACCTTATAATGGATACCAAATTTTTGACCTTGTGACCTTGACCTTGGAGTTTGACCTTATATCGAAAATTTAAACATTAGCCGTAACTTTTGAATGGTAAGTGATAGGGCTTACATATTTCACATATGAATTCCATGTGGCAAGACTTTTCCATGGATACTAAATTTGACCTTGTGACCTTGACCTCAAATGTGAAACTACCACTCAGAATGGTGGGTGATATTCTGTCATAGACCATTTGAACCATCCAAGCCAAGATTGTACTCTATGTCTTCCGAAATGGAAGTTACCGGATGTGACATTTCTACCGAATTGAAGCGGCGGGTGTTGCATGCAAGCAGGAGATGCTTACTCTTCCTGGGCACCTGGTCTCACTCCCATATCGGGAGTTCGCTTCTTTTCATGTGGTGGAGGTTTTTGTTTGTTTGCTTTGGTTCCTGTTTTGTCCTGATTTTGTATGCCTTCGGTTTCTGATTTTCTGAATTATCGATTTTGTGCTGTATACAGGGATATGGTAATTATCCATATTTGTCATTTAAAAATTTCATAAGTAATTGATTCCTACATTTTGTACATGAACATATTATAATTACATTTTGTAAGAGTCAAGCAATTGCTTGGTCAAACCTCAATGTTGCCCATTGGTCTCGTTGGTTGATATTTTTGTGTTTCATGTTTCTATGGAGTGGGTTGCTGTCCTTTTCCCTTTCGAGTCTCTTCCTGTGGGTGTCTGCTCTTTGTTTTCGCCTTTGGTGTTTTATGGTTTTGCTGTGGGTGCTGCAACCGAGTATAGTTGGAGATCCCCTCTTTTCGTCAATATACTACTTTGCTGTTACACTCTTGTTTAATACGATTTACACGTTTCCATGTTTTGTTTCTTCACTTATTATTATCCCCATTCCCATTAGGGATTCCTTAGTTAATTCTTTTTATTCTTATTCTTACTCGTCCTGCGCACCTGATCCCACCTCTGGTTTGCTAGGGGTCCGTCGATGCTCAATTCTGTGCTCTGTTGTAAGTGCTGTTGAGAATATTGTCTCTATCTTCTTTAACTCATTTGTGTTACACTTACGCCCTTTGCCGTGTGGAACTCGGCTTTGCCGTGTGGAGCTGGTAAAAAAGGTCCCTGCGAGGGGATTGACAGTAAGTGTTTTGAGTTTCATATTTTATTCAATACACAAACTACACAAGAATCAATGACGTCATCACACAAGTAGACACTAATGAGAGTATGACATAGACGACATGTAAAACATCTCCCTTTTTATATAAAAAGAAAATTAATATCTCTGATAATTAAAGTTTCTTTACCAATTAGCAAATTATCAAAATTTTAAGGCAAATTTAACAAATTCAATGATTAACAACAATCAAATTGAAATGGCATGTATATGAATGATTTAAGAATATATGATTTGAATAGCATGAAATGTCAATATATTGAATGTCAATGTTCCTGAAAGAAAACATTATGAATAGTATGTGATAATCATCATGATCATATTATTATATTTATGAATTTATCATCAAAATATATTTCTGAAGATTATTTGTAATATTTCAATAAAGGAAAAATGTTTCTTGGACATTATCTTGTCACATTGTATGAAAAATGAAAGATTATTTTCAAATTTAACATTGAACGTTAAATATGAATTGTTCTTTGAATGAAATTATATTGAATGAAATTAATTATTTATGATTTAAGATTTACATGAAAATCATCATATTTTGAAGGTAGTTTGATGATCCTAGATCTGCTTGACCTAATGTTCAGATTGTTACTTGGTTTCGGAGTCAAATGTTTCTTAACGCTATCAGGTGCGCTTGGCGGAGTTTGTTGCACGACGCGATCTTTCGTGATTGTCACAGATTCAGCAGCGACTGGTTCAGAATTGTCGATATTGTCATAGTTCAAATCTAGATCAACATCAACAGCTTTTTCGTTGACGGCTTGCTGTTCATTTGTTGGACGGATGTCCCTACGGTTTCTACGGTATTGTTTACCATCACAGTTAATTATATAGGAGCGTTTTCCTAGAATTTCGCTGCATGTACCAAATTGCCAACGCTTCTGTTGATCGGTCGGTAAAGGTGACATTCGGACTTTCTGTCCAATTTGAAGTTTCGGTAACTCCTTGGCGTGCCTGTCGTAGTTTAACTTCGACTTTCTGCGTTTCATTTGAAGTTTGTCATGCACATCCTTAGCAATTACCGGTTGCAGTAGCGTACTTGTAGTCGGTAAAGAATGTCGGGTTCGCCGCGACATTAATCTTTGAACAGGACTGCTGTTCATGTCTATGTCGGAGTATTCCTCCAGTCCAGAACGGCTTTCCATACATCTGAATTATTGCGGTTTGCTTTCTTGACGAGCTTCTTAGCAATTTTAAGGGCGGATTCAGCGGTGAAGAGGTTGAATGTTATAATTCCCATTCGCAGGCAAATGTATGAAATTCTTTACTGCTAAACTGCGGTCCATTGTCAGAAATGACGGTATCGGGTATACAATGTCTAGAAAAATGCTGTTTAAGACACGATATGACTGTAGATGCGCTGGTATCTTGCAAAACATCTAGCTCGAAGAAGTCGGAAAAGTAGTCAACAGTTACTAAGTAGTTTTGCTATCACTACATTGCGACTGAGACAGGGGAATCTCATCCGAGTGTAAAAGATTTGCTATCAACGACTAGGCTTGCCGAGTCGTGGACGTAGCAAATATTTTGCACAAAGATCAAACTGATTTTAAATCATTTTTTGAGCTGTATGGAAAGTCAAGTGGGGCTCTTTTCAATGAATTTTCACACCCTTCAGGTACTAAGTAATTGAAATTTGTTATATAAAACAAATGTAAAACATTTCAAAACTGAATACAATTTTTTCTTCATTCTATAGGAGGTGCAATTTGGGGAACAGATATGCCTGTCTACACTTCCATCATGCTCAACTCTTCTTGTGTTTGATTGATTTGAACAGGGACTTAAAAATGAAAGGTAACCTGCACTTCTAGTTAAAGTTCTACCATGCATATAAATCATATTGATATAGACACATATATTGTGGCTAATTACAAAAATTCTCATGACATTCATAATTATACATATTAAGTAAAGCCACATTTTAGATACCATGACCTTAGTTCACACAGAGCCAAGCTTAATTAGTACGATTTTTAATACAAAATACAATGAAATAAGTCAGACATAAAAAAAAACTTCCTGTCCGTCTGTCTGTGTCACCGCCACTGGCTTGCTGAGAAATTCTATTGTGATTTTCGTGGTTTTTCATACTTCATAAAGTTTTTAATCCTCCCTCACACAATAATATAATTCAACCTGAAATAAATGTACCCGTTAAGAAAAGAAATGTTTCCCAAGGGGTATTATTTGACACTTTAGGGCAGTTCTAGTTTATCATGCTATTCATATCATAAGACATAATACTAGTAAGAAATACTCATTCACTCATAAACTTATTGTATTTCATCTGTTTGACTTTTTCATGTACGGGTACATTTCATGTCCTTATTCAGACTTATATTCATGTTTATTCCAAATTTCTTTGTCAGGATTAATACCGTATACTTCACTGATGATTGTGGATGATTCAACTGCCACTTCAGACTTAGGATAAACAGATGTGAGTTTTCAAATAAATCTAAATGTTACCTGCAACACTACATAAAGGGATAACTATAGTCAGTGTCTGTCTATCCTTCCATCTGACTGTCTGTCGGATGATAAGACATTCATTCTCAGGGCTATATAAACTTACTTTACCAATATTATAAATCTTTCCGACTTGAATCAATTAATTGTCACCCGCTGTCTAGTTCCTCAATCTTTCCATCATTCTGTCCGTCAGTTACAGAAACTATAACCTCGTCCATAACTTTTGAATGGTAAGTGATAGGGTTTTCATAGTTCTTATGTGTATTCAGTGTGACAAGAACTTTCTACGGATACCAACAATTTTAACATTGACCTTTGGGTTTGACTTACTTTTAACAAACTTCGACTTTGACCATAACTTTTGAATGGTAAGTGATCGGGCTTTTATATTTCACATGTGTATTCATTGTGACAAGACCTTTTCATGGATACCAAAATTTTTGACCTTGTGACCTTGACCTGGAGTTTGAGCTACTTTTCAAAAACTTGAACCATGACCATAACTTTTGAATGGTTAGTGAAAGGGTTTTCATATTGTATTCCTTTCTGTTAATTACAACATTCTGACCTTGTGATCGCATCCTTTGAGCTTGACCAACATTTAAAAACTTCAACCTCGACCTTAACTTTTGGATGATAAATGATATGATTTTCATATTTCACATGGTAACACAAAAGTTTGGACCTTTTCTTGAGTTTAATCGTTTGATATTTAGAATTTTTATAATACATGAGATATATTATGAAAACTTAATAGTGGGGGAGGGGGGAGGGGGGGGGGTGCTGTAAACATTTCATTTCATCACTATGGGCCATACATGAAATGTTTCATATTATTTATACAATGAAAGGAAGATTGTTATCTTGATTTTCAGCAATTAATTTCACATTGCAGAGAGTAAAGAAAGTACAAGAGTGACAAACAGACACAGAAAAAGAGGTGACTATTGCACTTTTATGCTACCGGTATTTTTATAAAGGGGACATATGTATACTATAGCATATGTATAGCATATGGTTCTTACATCTGTCTGTGCGTCTGTCATTACGTCTCACCTTCAATAAATGGGTATACAATTTTAGGTAGAGGTTAGAGATGATAGGGCTTTCATATTTTGCATGTGTATGTATCTTGATAGGACACATCTTTTGACAATTTCCTATGCATGTGTCTGATTTCACTTCCGATCTCCTTCACTTTGAAATCTACCTCTAACGTCATCGCCTATTATTTGTCTGCAAGTTTCTTGCAGACAGAAACTATGACTCCATAGACTTGTTGGAGATCCCCTCCTTTGTTTCATATTTGTAAATAAAGTTAGCAAGTATTTACCATTAGCATGATTAGGTATTACTACATTTATGAGGTATACAATGTACAAGCATTGTCTTTGTTTCAATGCAATACGATCCAGTATCTGGAATTCTTTCTTCACTTGTACGTTGTCAACACGATCAGCTGAGCAAGAAGTCTCCAGTAAAAATACAAATTCTAGCTATAAATCGAAACCTACCGTCTTTAGACGTGAGTCTTGTAAATTTTCCTACATCAAGATAAGAATTGTTTCCTTCATTGCCCATTTACTCACCCCTATACACTCAAATGTGTGCCTCTGCCTTTGAATCTTTTGCACTGTTTACTTCAGAAGTCCGAATGATGTCACTGTGATGACATGCTGTACCTCCGATGCCTCTCTCGTTTTATCATTGTGTGAAATGGCATAGGGAAAGAGCGGTGACGGAAAGATTATTGATATATATTGCAAGCCTGTGCCGCCTATAACCTTGTTGCAAGTTGATATTTGATAGCAATTTTTGTGTTGCCTGTGAAGCATAGCGACACTTAGGGATCACTTTGTCTGTCTGTCTGTCACACTTTGAGTGTCACACCCTATATAAAAGTGATTTCTAAGTGTCGCTATGTTTCCCAGGCGACACATGCATTCCTTGGAATGATTTTCTTACCTTTTACCTCGTCCTTGACCCTTGGCCTACTTTTTGAATTTTTAAAGGAAACTGCTAAACAAATTAACATAAAATCTATTTCTTCCTAAAATGCATACAAATTTTGTGTATTTCAAGTGATACATATTTAATGTTATATATATTATGGGCTTTTAGGAATTATCTTAGAGTTTTTTTAAACTCAGGCTTATCTTAATTTTTTGATTAATCTTTTGTCATAGGTACAAATGTTTTCAAAAAAATTGTGATTAGTAAAGATTCTTTTCTCTGAAGCATATCTGTCTGTCGGTTTGGTTAAATTACAAAAATTTGAAACAACGTAGCATGCTTATTATTTCAAAACCTCGATTTGTATTCAATGACCATTTAACCATTTTTCTTTTCAGTTTGCCCTGACAGCAACAAGAGTTTTGTACGAAGACAAGTTTAAAGAGACTGTACTTTTGAAGCATTGACGTGCATAAATTGAATTCAATGACTATTGGAGATATAAGATGATTTTATTTTTCATGTCAATTGTATATAAAAAAGTATTTATTACTAATTTACTTTTTTTATTTATTCAAATTACATTAAATTTATCTGAACGTAAAATCTTATTTGCTATTTTCAGTCTTATTACAAAATAACAGCTGCTTCTGAGTTATTATACAGATAAAATAGTGTACAGACTTACTATAAAAAATACCGTCATGATAACAGCCTTATACAATGATACAACTTTACACAATTAAGATTGAAACGAATTTCTCCCATGGAAGATGAATTTCTCCCATGGGAGATTTTTTATTCTTATGGGAGTTCAATTTCTCCCATGGGAATTAAAAATTTCCAATAGGAATTTAATTTCCTATGGGAAAATAAAATTCCCATGGGAATCATCAAATTCCCATGGGAATTTGAAATCTCCCATGGGAATTTGAAATCTCCCATGGGAATATGAAATTTCCCATGGGAAATTTACTTTTAAACGTGTTTTTTCACCTGTCAGGTAAGTTACAGGTAAAATAAAGGTTGATTTTAGATATGTTTAACATAGGCTACAAGTTGGTATATATGGTTTGTTCAAGTATTGCGTTTGAGGGGGGCGCGTTTTTGCCAAAATAATTCTGGCAGAAATAAATAATTCCGTGTTAAATGTATGATGTGAAATGTTTCATTGGTACTTCTAGGTACCTGGGTGATATTCTTACTATCGACAATCCTGTTTTTGAAAAATATAAAAATGTTATTTATCTTCAAGAATTGATTCTAAACAAGGCACACGCTACAAACACAGAAACACCATTTTTTGACCTAGATATCAAAATTGCTAATGGAGAGATCCATACAAGTGTGTATGACAAAAGAGATGATCTTGGATTCAACATTGTAAATTTCCCCTGGCTTGACGGTAATGTTCCTAGATTACCGTCCTATGGTATCTACATTTCAAAGCTCATCCGGTATGCTAGAGCATGTACTGATATTTTTGATTTTCATAGTAGAAATTTACAAATAACAAGAGAATTTTAGGACAAGGTTTTCGCATTCACAAACTAGTAAAGACATTCTGGAAATTTTACAATAATTGGGTTTATAACAACCTGCACTTTATGGTGACATAATTAACAAGTAAGAAGGATAAAATATAGACAACATGACAACCGAAAATGCGTTAGAATCATCAAACGCCTTTTATACCGAGGATATTATCCTAATGTCACCAGACGGACAATAGGCTTGGTACTTGACCATTCTACAATCTTGTACCAGCGCATTCTTCAAACTTGCACTCTGACAAACTGTGACAACAGGACTCCTTGACGGGCCCTGTGCAAACCTCTTTAGAGAAGACAGGGCCCCGACCACTTGTCCTCTCTGAATGTCAATCTGACTCCTCGGGTGATAACTCTCATTTGATATCCATTTACATATTCACCTGTGTTACTAGGGCCCCTGCGTTTTTGCGGTCTTGTTTGTGTGTGGTCATCTGACAGTGAGGATGACAGATATGGATAATTACCATATCCCTGTATACAGCACAAAATCGGTTATTCAGAAACACAGAAACCACAGGCATACAAATGACAAATATGGATAATGACCATATCCCTGCATACAGCACAAAATCGATAATTCAAAAATCAGAAACCGAAGGCATACAAAATCAGGACAAAACAGGAACCAAAGCAAACAAACAAAAACCTCCACCATATGAAAAGAAGCGAACTCCCGATATGGGAGTGAGACCAGGTGCCCAGGAAGAGTAAGCATCTCCTGCTTGCATGCAACACCCGCCGCTTCAATTCGGTAGAACTGTCACATCCGGTAACTTCCATTTCGGAAGACATATGTACAATCTTTAGTTGGATGGTTCAAATGGTCTATGACAGAATATCACCCACCATTCTGGAGAGTGGGACATCATAGTGAATGACGAGTTCCCCGTATCGACCGTAGAACTTCCTCAGTGACGATGTTAGTCGGTCACAAACATATCCCTGACTGAGAAGTTTATCTGAAAGATCTCAGAACAAAATCCGTATATTTGGTACTTGCTCTGGCATAGCGAATCAACTGAGATATGAACACGCCATAAGCAGGCGATGAAGGGATGTTGCTACTCAGAAAAGGAAAGTTTGTAATGCTGAAATTGAAGTCGTCACGTTTGTCATAGAGTGAGGTGTTCATGTGACCATCAGTGTCGTAGGACAACATTATGTCCAAATAGGATGCTGAATTATTTGTCTCTGTAGTTTCTTTGACTTCAAGCTCTGAAGGATAGATACTGCTCAGGTAATCCGCGAATTTTGGATTATTGATTGACAACACATCATCTATGTATCTGTAAGTGAAGTTGAATTCAGAAGCTAAGTATCTTTTCCCTTCAGAGACCAGAGATTGAATGAATTCAGCTTCGTACGAGTAAAGAAAAATGTCGGCAAGGAGTTGGGCACAATCAGGATTAAACCGGAACCAAAGTAAACAAACAAACACCTTCACTATATGAAAAGAAGCGAAATCCCAATATGGGAGTGAGACCAGGTGCCCAGGGAGAGTAAGCACCTCCTGCTTGCATGCAACACCCGCCGCTTCAATTCGGTAGAACTGTCACATCCGGTTACTTCCATTTCGGAAGACAGAGAGTACAATCTTTGGTTTGATGGTTCAAATGGTCTATGACAGAATATCATCAACCATTCTGGAGAGTGGGACATCATAGTGTATGACGAGTTTCCCATATCGACCGTAGAACTTCCTCAGTGACGATGTTAGTCGGTCACAAACATATCCTTGACTAAAAATCTGTAAGACGCCTAGCTCTCAGAACAAAATCCGGTATATTTTATATATTATATATATATATTTATATATATATTAAATATTTGGTACTTGCTCTGACATAGCGTATCAACTGAGATATGAACACGCCAGAAGCAGGCGATGAGGGGATGTTGCTACTCAGAATAGTTTATAACATGCCCTCTTTTTATATCCAGTTACATATTCATTTGTATTGCTTGGGCCCCTGCGTTTTGCGGTCTTGTTTGTGTGTGGTCATCTGACAATGAGGAGGTTGTTTTACACCACAATTGTACGTTCTTCTTCGAGACCTCTTGGTAATCGGAAAAATGGGAGGGTTGTGCGCAGGTAATTACTTAATTAATAGAACAATCTTTCCTCGTTATATTGATACTAGTTACAGATGTTTAGCTCAACGTCTGGCCAAGATATGACTATTTTATCTACCCAATAAACTAAGTTCTTTCGTGCCTTTAGCAGGGGATTGCCATGGAAACGGTCAAAAAACACATATCCTAAATGAGTTTATTTTTGAGTACATTATGAAAACCGATTCTGTAGACCCTAAGGAACACTTTGGTACCCGTGAAAAAAAGTACTCAAGGGGGTGTATGGGGGGCCCACAGGCTCCCCGACTAATACACACTTCTTTGAATCTCTTCATTAACAATTTTTGATATTAAGGTAAAAAATGGCGTTTCTGTGTTTGTAACGTTTGCCTTGTTTAGAGTCAATCCTTGTGGATAAATAACATTTTTTACTTTTCAAAACAAGGATTGTCGATAGTAAGAATTTCATTCAGGTACCTAGAAGTACCACTGAAACATTTCACATCATCATGTTTTCTTTGCTTTTGACGATTTTGGTTAAATTCCTTTTCATATGTGTATGAAAATAATCTGTAACAAGAGGCGCACAATTAGTACCCATGGGGATCCCTACAATGTGCTTGTAGAGATTCTCACCAAATCTTACATCAATGTTGTCCAAGAGGAAGGACAAAGAAATACACAGTAATGTAATGTAAGTAATGCTGGTGAAACTTATATTACATCTTTGGTTAAATCAAATGTTTGTTGCTTTATCAATGTCTATGTTTCTAAGTGGGTGAAAATTAAATTGAAAGTCAAAGATATCTCCTGTATACCAGCTTTAGCATTAGCATTGACATTTGCCATGTAGAAAAAGTTAAAACCGATAAATGCTTGGTGTGTTTATTATTCTAACCTAAAATGACTTAAAATTATACAAAACAATTTGTTATGGTATTTCATAATATTGTAATTGTATATTCCAAAAACTCTGCATATGTTAAGTCTCTCCATATAACCTCTTTCCATTTTGCATACGAAATAATTAACTCTCATCCATCAAGCAAGGTCTTCAAACATACTGCGTGACAACATATTCCAGGAATGGAATAAATCAGATGTGGATCCTGAAGAATTCTAAGGAACTGTTGGAAAATTTAAATCCTATCAATTTCAATCATATAAACAGCATGAAATATTTCTACTTCTCCTGAAAATGTCTTATTATGGAATCAAATTTAAAAAGATGAAAATGTGTATTCTTGTTGATTCTTTCCTTATTGGATTTCATTGTTTTCTTGATTTCATGTTTTAGAAACTGGAATAATTAAAGAATTGGCCTACTCAGCATTTTAATGTTCTGAAAACTTTCCAGAAATTCCACCATACACCAGCAAACATTTTATACTTTGATGTCAGATTTGTTTATAGTACTGCGCATTTTAAAGGAATTGATTATATGTGTCTATAACTAACGAGGAAACCTAAAGGTAATTTTTTCCGCTTTCATAACCTAGTTAAGACTTTCTGAACATTAAAAAAAGTACTCTCAGTTTTTTTTTTCTAATCTAATTTTTAAATTCAACCGAGTATGATGGTATGAGGGGATTCAAATATACAAAGAACTCCCATCGAAGATTCGTCTGAATCATTAATTGAATCTTTGTATCAGGGAATATGACCCTGATATCACCAGAGACATGCATGGTACATGTCCAATTTTACAGCCATCTACCAGTGCCCTCCTGAAAAGAACTGCACTATGTGTTACTTTTACGATTTAAAAAAATGGTTCATGTGTAGTTCATTCATTTTTACGAGTAAAAGTTGGTTTAAGGGTAATCTTTTCTGTTTGATTTTTATACACAGCCAATTGTGCCTCACATGAAATTCATATGAAATGAGCATCATGTAAATTTCACATGAGATTTCATGTAAAATTCATATAAATTTCACATAAGATTTATGTGAAAAATATTTCACATGAATTTCACATGAATTTCCTTCACATGAATTTTTCTAATTGACCTTCACAGGAAACTGAATTCACATAACATCCATGTAAAAATCTTCACATGAATTTCATGTAAAAAATTTCATGTAAATTTCATGTTCGTGCTCGTTTCACATAAATTTCATGTGAACTTTCATGTGAAGTTCATGTAAATTTCACATGAATTTCATATGAGGCACAATTGGCTGTGTATGTTGTATCTCTCTTTTTCGCCTCTTAGTTACTCGTCTTTGTGTTTTCGCATCGGATGTTTTGGTGTTTTGCTGTTGGTGCTGCAACAGGGTCTGGTTGGAGATTTCCTCCCGTCTTTTACGTCGGAACTCTATGACAAAACCTCGTTAGATAAGAAAAAGTCCCAATCAGCTGTCCTCTCTGAATAATTATCAGGCTATTCAGGTGATGACATGCGTGAGCTCTCTCAAGTCAGCAGAGCACAGATAGTTTATTACATATACGCCGTTATGTTTTTGATATTTATTTGCATATCTATCTGTATCATTTGTCGTTTTCAAATTGTGAGGGAACCATTAAAGGCCGGCGGGGGACTATATTAGGGGACATGTAAATTTTCTGTTATTTACTCACTGACCGATGTAGAATTAACGTCCGTTATCGTTATGTGATTGTACCCCTATCCATTTTTGATTTAAAACATTAAACAGATTGGACCTGGGAATCTCATTAGCATAATAAAGGTCATATTAATGACCGGGTGGTTGCCAACGTCGGCCTTTACCATAGGAATTGAATGTGTGTTCTTCATGGTCACTGGGTGTTTCGGGATTTTAGTGCTGTAACTGAAACCTCTCGGAGATCCCATTATTTTCTTTCAATAAAATATGCTGTATTAGTCCAATTTGAAGGTATCTACGCACCTGTTTATTACATGAATAACTACTAAAGAAGGGCTTTAATGAGAGCATTCACATGAAACTTACACAACTATGACAACTTCTGGGATTATCTAATAAAATATTTTCTTTGAACGTTTTAAGATTTGCATCGAGGGACAGAATGCTTTATCAATAAATAATAATGATTTTTAACTACTAGTCTTTCATAATTGATTCTTTTAATTTGCCTTGCAATATATCAGCGGATGTTAACTTATAATTATCTTATTAATAAATTTTACGAATATGACACGTTTTCCTATCATTATTTTATTTACATTGTCAATGAGTATTTTTCATAAAGCAGTGAGCGATATGTACAACAATGTTCCTGCATTATGTGATGACAAATGGATGTATCAAAAAGTCTTTGCTGAAAGTTTGATAAATTGTGTATTCCTTTGTGATATCAATAACAACTGTCTAGGACTGAACTTCGATAAAAAGAAGTTTGAATGTCAGTTATACAAAATATCTCCGGATTGCTGCACGGTTCAGAATGACCTGGACGTTCCATTTTACAGAAGAAATGAAGGTAGGTATTTTTGATGTTTACAAATTCAGACTTTTCAGATAAGATAACAAAATCAAATGTACTTACAATACAGAAGTGTTGCTAGATCAGTTCGAAAACAGTTTCATTATCATAGGTTTGCATGAAAGTAAACTAACAATGAAAACAAAACATATATAACTTTCGCTAAAATGGAAAACCCCCATTGGATTCTAGGATTGCAACAGCAGGGTGTCAAGGAGGTACAAAAAAACCTGCGCAAAAAATAACCAAAACATCAGAGTAGACCCCAATTTCAATCAAACATCAATTACAATTCATAATATGAGGTAGGAGAACATATGTTCACCCGGCTCGACTTTGCACGGTTATAGAACGGCTGAAGCGTAATAAAATGTATCTGGATTAAATCCGCACAACTCTCCTTCTTTTAAGGATATACTGTTTTCTGTTTGATGCATTAACGATTATGTGACGGAAAAGTAGTCATACAGAATGGTTTTGCATTTATTGAGAGAACAGAGAATTCGACACAAAAGTTCTTGAATGAGTTTCATGTTGCCTTTTGAGAGAAGAGAATGAGTATAAAAGAGACTGAAATGTGCATGGATCATCAATTAAAGTCCATCTGATTTATTTCCTTTATGAAGTTTATATAGTAAAAATCTTATGAAGGGATGGCTTATAACTAGTTGATAAATTAAGACCGCAATTATCAATTATCGTTAGGTACGTTTGAAAGAACTTCAGATGTTGCTTCCAGTACAGGTTTTTGTTAAGTTATGACCTTCCAATGCTTATCGAGTTTGTTTTCTGTTCTTTCTTTATGTTAAAAGAAATTTTCCAGTCATTTATTCTGACAATTATTATTCAATTTAACATAATAAATCAAATACATGCATGGAATTGACCCTTCCGACAGCGGAGGAGTTCCATGACGTCACAATGCAATTTCAATGTTTCACCGAGGTTCGAAGAAAGGAGGGGATCTCCAACAAAACTCGGTTGCAGCACCAACAGTGATACACCAAACATCCCAAGTGAAAACACAGAAGACACATACAGCAAGAGACAAGGAACAGCAAACGAGACATCAAACATCGAACATAAAAGACAAAGCTTGTTTAAAAGATATAAGACGAAGCTTGTTTGTCCGAGGAAAAAGGATTGTGATGTCACGAAATTTTGCATTTTTTCCCGCAATCGGAAGGGTCAATTTCATTCTCAAAGATATGATAATGAAGAATACCATATGTGTTTTATATGTCAGAGGCATCATTTATCATCTAGCAAAATATAAAATCTACTAGCTGCCCTTACTAGAAACTAATCATATAAGTCGATGAAGATACAATAATTTCATAAATAATGTCCAACCTTCTTTAAGAAAATTTCAAACCCATTTTCATGCACAAGACACGTGTTTCGAATATTAAATTCTCATCAGTGATGCTTTCAGCGGAGCCACCAAAAATAATTTACAGAGAGTGCGCGGCTCCAAATTTCCTGTAGGGTCGATCCAGTAGCATATGCAAATAAAATCTATGTTCAAAATAGCATTACTCCCAACATAAAGGTTCCTCATTATAACCGATCGCTTTGTCTGAGTATTCTGGGTAGAAATTACTGTATGTTGTGCATTCAAAGATTCTGTGAGTTAAATATTCTGTGAATTCAAAATATGTGAACATCAGATTCGAGTCTATATTTAAAGAATTAGATGTTATCACAGAGCTTACCTACCGCCAAGAACACTTTGCCATCACACCAGCAGACAAAGCCTCAAATATTTACACATTTACTTGCAAAAAGCACTATTTCGACAGTCTTTGGGTTTAAATTCGACATCTGGAAATCCCATTTACACCCCAATAATGTTAACGTCTTCAAATTCATTAGCATCATTTTAGAGCAGATACATTTACAGCATGGACCAGACAGAAAACCTTTCTGCCTCTGAAATAAAAGATAACCACAAATCAGCTCTCGCTCCCTTTGGCTTCCACACAAACAAATCTTGGACATTTCTACTTTTCGTTTATTTCAAGTAGTTAGATCAGATAAATCAGAGGAGAAAACAAACCGCCCTTTCATTAAAGTAAGATTTGCAAACAAAGGTATTGATAACTTGAATCTTGGTCAAATTTTGAATCACAAAACTGTCACAGAAAAAATCCCACCATATTTCAAAAGAAAAGAAACTCCTTGTATTTCCTATAGCTTCACACCAACAGTTGCATCTAAAATTTACAATTACAAACGATTCCTGTAGTGTATTGATTTAAGTAATCCCTCACTACATCCACTTCCCTGCGAATGTTCTTCATCGGATTTCAACTACTCTCCTTGTGGACACGTTATTACTGGTGACCTTAGTATAGTCAAGAACGACAAGTTGAGAGAATTGTTAAAAAAGGGTCCCAAATACAGAGAAAGTATGTCCTTTACATTGAACCTAAATGTCAAAATTATCATGGACTCTTGTGAGGAATATGCAAGACGTTGGGCAAAGAAAGAGGATGTACAGCTCGACACCCTTTCCGAATGGATAAGATCAATCAGAGGGTTACTTTTATCTAGAATTAACCGATTAAAATTAACTGTGAACACCAGATTCGTGTCTATATTTAAAGACCCTGATTTTATCACAGAACTTACTTACCTCCAAGAACATTATGTCATCACACCAGCGGACAAAGCCTCAAATAATTACACATTTACTTGCAAAAAGTACTATTTCGACAGTCTAGTTAAAGAGTTGGGTTTAAATTCGACACCTGGAAATCCCACTTACACCCCAACAAACCTTTCTGCCTCTGAAATAATAGATAACCACAAATCAGCTCTTGCTTCCTTTGGCTTCGACACTACCAATTCAGATTTAGATTTACCATACTTATACTGCATACCTAAAATGCATAAGAATCCGTACAAACAACGTTTCATCGCTGGTTCCTCAAAATGTTCTACCAAATCTGTATCGATCTTACTCACCAAAGTTTTATCTGAAATCAAATCTGGGCTACAAAAATATTGTTCGACAGTATATTCTCGCAGTGGTATCAACCAGATGTGGATTTTAAAGAATTCGAAGGAACTTTTAGAACATCTGTAATCCACTCATTTTAGTAGAGTCCATTCGATCAAAGCCTTTGATTTTTCGACACTTTACACTACAATTCCACATTCTAAATTGAAAGAAAGACTCGCAAAAATTATAAGTAATGCGTTTACAAGTAAGAACGGTACTCGCAAATACAAATTTATTGTTGTTAACTATGACAAAACCTACTTTGTAAAAGAAAAGTCAGATTCTGAAAATAAGTACACTGAAACAGACAATATTCAGATGTTAAACTTTCTGATCGACAACATTTTTGTGGTGTTTGGAGGAAAGGTCTGCCAACAAATTGTCGGAATTCCAATGGGGACCAATTGTGCCCCACTCCTTGCCGACATTTTCCTTTACTCGTACGAAGCTGAATCCATTCAATCTTTGGTCTCTGAAGGGAAATGATACTTAGCTTCTGACTTCAACTTCACTTACAGATACATAGACGATGTGTTGTCCATCAATAATCCAAAATTCGCGGATTACCTGAGCAGTATCTATCCTTCGGAGCTTGAAGTCAAAGAAACTACAGAGACAAATAATTTAGCATCCTATTTGGACATAATGTTGTCCTACGACACTGATGGTCACATGAACACCTCACTCTATGACAAACGTGACGACTTCAATTTCAGCATTACGAACTTTCCTTTTCTGAGTAGCAACATCCCTTCATCGCCTGCTTATGGCGTTTTCATATCTCAGTTGATACGCTATGCCAGAGCAAGTACCAAATATACGGATTTTGTTCTGAGAGCTAGGCGTCTTTCAGATAAGCTTCTCAGTCAGGGATATGTTTGTGACCGACTAACATCGTCACTGAGGAAGTTCTACGGTCTATATGGGGAACTCGTCATACACTTTGATGTCCCACTATCCAGAATGGTGGATGATATTCTGTCATAGACCATTTGAACCATCCAACCAAAGATTGTACTCTATATCTTCCAAAATGGAAGTAACCGGATGTGACAGTTCTACCGAATTGAAGCGACGGCTGTTGCATGCAATGACAAATATGGATAATGACCATATCCCTGTCTACAGTACAAGATCGATAATTCAGAAAATCAGAAACCGAAGGCATACAAAATCAGGATAAAAGAGGAACCAAAGCAAACAAAAACAAAAACCTCCACCATATGAAAAGAAGCGAACTCCCGATATGAGAGTGAGACCAGGTGCCCAGGAAGAGTAAGCATCTCCTGCTTGCATGCAACAGGAGATGCTTACTCTTCCCGGGCACCTGGTCTCACTCTCATATCGGGAGTTCGCTTCTTTTCATATGGTGGAGGTTTTTGTTTCTGTTTGCTTTGGTTCCTGTTTTATCATGATTTTGTATGCCTTCGGTTTCTGATTTTCTGAATTATCGATTTTGTACTGCAGACAGGGATATGGTCATTATCCATATTTGTCATTAGAATTAGATTTACCATGCTTATACTGCATACCTAAGTTGAGTTAAAGAAGATCCTAACGATATCCTAAAATGCATAAGAATCCGTACAAACAACTTTTCATAGCTAGTTTCTCAAAATGTTCTATCAATGCTGTATCGATTTTACTCACCAAAGTTTTTTTTCTCAAATCAAATCTTGACTTCAAAAACATTGTTCGACAGTATATTCTCGTAGCGGTATCAACCAGATGTGGATTTTTAAAAAATTGAAGGAACTTTTAGAACATCTGAAATCCACTCATTTTAGAAGAGATTTTGATTTTTCAACATTTTACACTACGATCCCACATTCTAAATTGAAAGAAAGACTCACAAAAATTAAAAGTATTGCGTTTACAAACAAGAATACAAATACAAATTTATTGTTGTGACAAAACCTACTTTGTAAGAGAAAAGTCCGATTCTGAAAATAAGTACATTGAAACAGATATTATTCAGATGTTAAACTTCCTGATAGACAATATTTTGGTGGTGTTTGGAGGAAAGGTCTGCCAACAAATTGTCGGTATTCAAATGTGGACTAATTGTGCCCCACTCCTTGCCGACATTTTTCTTTACTCCTACGAACCTCAATTAATTCAATCTTTGGTCTCTGAAGGGAAAAGATACTTACATTCTGACTTCAACTTCACTTCCAGATACATAGACGATGTTTTGTCCATCAATAATCCAAAATACGCGGATTACCATAGCAGAATCTATCCTTAGGAGCTTGAATCAAAGAAACTACAGAGAAAATTTATTCAGCATCCTATATAGCTATTTGGACATAAGGTTGTCATACGACACTGATGGTCACATCTTAGCACTTTCCCTCCAACGCTATTTTGAACATAGATTTCATTTAGATATGCTACTGAATTTTCTTCAAGAAGGTATAGAGTTGGAGACCTTCGGCATTATTAATATTACACTTATTTCTCGTTGCAGTGTGGAACAGTTAAAATCGTTCCCCGTGACCTGATGTCAATTGTAGTAATTACTTCTTTCCAGCTCTGTCACCTGAAAGAATCTTTGTTTTGACCCTTTATCAATGTGAAATCCTATATATTATTTGCTATTTCGAAAACTTGCCATTTCACAGAAAAAATATCTTTGAAATTGAAGGAGGTTAAAGCTGTGTTGTTTCATCGGGACAATGCTCCTGTTAACAAAAATGTCACTTCTATGGATGTCATGATGATAATGGCTTTTATTTGATTGAGTATCTGCCTTATTCACCTGATCTTGCTATAAAAGACTTTCATCTATTCCCAAAACTTAAAGCAGCTATTTCAGGCACCCACTTTCATTCTGATGACGTCATACTTGCAGTGTATGGCTTTCTGACCAGTCAAGATAAGGAGTTCTTTGAAAGTGTCATTGTTGCCCATAAACACCGGCGGCAAAAGTGTTTAGATACTAAAGGGGATTATGCAGAAAAATAATGTAAAATGTCTGATAAAATTCAAGTCGTTCAATACGAGGTTCACAACAAACATGATCAATCAGCCCTCGTACCACCTCTGTGATATTTTGACAATAAGATACATTGAATAAAACGGGAAAAGGACTTAATTAACCCATAAAATATGAATAAATAATGATAAAATTTTATCACATCAATTTTGAGTTTGCGCTCCACTTGTGTGTCTTGGCAGAAGAGAATGGAAGAATAATTAAACATATAATCAAACATATTCCATAACCTTTCACCATTACACACCAATGAAGCGCAAAACAGAAAAAAAAAACATCAGCTTTGAAGTCCTTTAATACCACATTACACCTGCTGTTATTTTCATAAAGTATTCATCAAACTATAAGTCGATAATCGCAATATTGGGCATAGGACAACCAGTACTGAACGAGCAGTCATGGCACCTTTGTCTGTCATACACTTTCTTTATTCATCTCCTGACGGATGCATCAAGGTCCCTTTCCGTGTGTTACGTAACCTCCCTCTCTCTCTTATTTCCCTCCCGTTGGAATGCCAAGTATGTGATTGCCCTGTAGTATTAGTTATTGACTTCCTCATAGATGTAGATAGCCTAACTATCCCCTACTCCGGGTGTTACGTAACCTCCCTCTCTCTCTCTTATTTCCCTCCCGTAGGGATACCAAGTATGTGATTGCCCTGTAGTATTAGTTATTGACTTCCTCATAGATGTAGATAGCCTAACTATCCCCTACTCCGTGTGTTACGTAACCTCTCTCTCTCTTATTTCCCTCCCGTTGGAATGCCAAGTATGTGATTGCCCTGTAGTATTAGTTATTGACTTCCTCATAGATGTAGATAGCCTAACTATCCCCTACTCCGTGTGTTACGTAACCTCTCTCTCTCTTATTTCCCTCCCGTTGGGATACCAAGTATGTGATTGCCCTGTAGTATTAGTTATTGGCTTCCTCATAGATGTAGATAGCCTAACGATCCCCTACTCCGTGTGTTACGTAACCTCCCCCTCTCTCTCTTATTTCCCTCCCGTTGGGATACCAAGTATGTGATTGCCCTGTAATATTAGTTATTGTCTTCCTCATAGATGTAGATAGCCTAACGATCCCCTACTCTATGGCGGGATCGTTTCTTCGATAGGTTTTTCATATTTCTGCTGCCATGGGTTTGTATTTCGTATTTCGTACAGTATGTGGCCAGCGAGTATACTTGTTTACGAAGTTTTTTTTATCCCGTGGAGTTGATCAATTTCATCTTGGTACCAGTACATCGACTTATGCAAGCGTATTTGAGAAAAGAGATGAATTTGGATTCAACATAGTCATTTTCCTTTAGCTTGACCAATGATGTTGCTAGACTATCGTCATACGGCTTTAACATGCCACAGCTCATCCTGTATAATAGAACATGGATTTTCATAGTACATGTAGAAATTTACGTATAACTTACTAATAGAAACTTTAAGGTTATGATTTCGTTTTATTTAAGAAATAAAAAATGACAAGCCGGGCTCTATTGTCTCATAATGCCAGAGCTTCCTCAGCCAATCACATTTATTACCGAGCCGCGTCAGCGGCGAGGTGATAAATGTGATTGGCTGAGGACGCGATTTCATTTAGATATGCTACTGAATTTTCTTCAAGAAGGTATAGAGTTGGAAACCTTCGGCATTATTAATATTACACTTATTTCTCGTTGCAGTGTGGAACAGTTAAAGTGATATTAGAACATCTGTGAAAATAGTATATAGCATTAGCTCTTTAAAAATGAAATTTTTCATGCTGTAACCACAGAAAAAAAATTCCTGGTTTTAGAGGAAATCGACATTTTTGTCAATTCACCCAATAAATTTTCGGGATCGACTGTATTCTTCGTTGGTCTCAGTAAATGACGTCATAAGTTGTACACGACAAAGTGATTGCCTGTACACGCACATGTGTATACGCATGTGGTTACCGTTTCAAGAATAAAACAATCTATATCTAAAACATATTTTTTATTTATTGAGAAAAAAAAAAAAATAAATAAATAAAGGGCGCACCATTTCTAAACATGCTCATGGCTGGCGATCACCTGTAGATTCAGGACAGAAGTTTGACATAATTTATATTCTGATAAAGAAAAATAATCGTGCTGGCCAATATTTTTGATAGATTCTGTATCTACTTATGGAATTATGGATCTAGCACTGACCGAATATTAGATCGTGGTTTGTGGGGGTAACCCCCCCCCCCCCACACACACACACGCACATTTGTCCGTTTTAAATCGTTGAGAGAGAGAGAGAGATCATCCAATCTTTTCTATCATCAATTGCCTCTCATGAAAATGTATTTCAAAAATTTTTTCAGATCAGTATAAATTTATTGCTTCGTTCTTTTATTATTATGTTATTCCATAAAAACCGCTAGCTGTGACCATAACTCCTAAATCCCTAAAATTGTGACCATATACATTGATAGAATAAAATTTGGTTCTTATTCTAATTAAAATAGATTCCCTGACATCGACTTGGAGTCTCAGAATAATATTAAAATTTACTGAGTGTTTTACCCACTGGGGAGCTCGTGAAATTAAATAAGGTCTACTATGGAACGCCAAATTAACAGAAACTCAAATAATTAGAGAGCTCTTCAATTAATTGAAGAGCTCTTTTAAAGAATTAGAAACTCCAGTCGCACGCATTCCAAGTTAACCCCCCCCCCTTCTGCGTTTGAAACAGGTCGGGCTGTATATTCAATCATAGTTTCAAATCGTGCGTGTTTAGAACAAATAGTCAAATAGGACAGAGAGAAAATATGATGTGACATCATGTGTGAAATCGTCCATCCCAAGACCCTTTCCCCCTCCCCCTTTTTTTCTCACGGACAGATGCTTGGTCGCATGAAAATTACTAACATTGAACATTTACATATTAATTAATACTCGACATGATCCAGAAATGATCAAAAGATGTGAAGCTGAACAAATTAAATGCGAACTCAGCTTCGATACCTCAATGGTACATTGCATTGTTTACACTACTTTCGTCTTTCGTGTACAACTTTCTACGTCATAAGTCTCTCCATCATATTTACCGGAAGTGATCTTTTATAGAATCAGGGTTTCAGTAAATGGCTAAAAATAGCAACTTCACAACTGATTTACATATGTGTGCGGTAAGAGCCGAAAACTATTTTTGGCGTATTATGGTTTATTTTTAGGGAAAGTTTCAGATAAAAGTATTATCTCATATGTTCTAATATCACTTTAAAATCGTATCCCGTGACCTGATGTCAATTGTAGTAATTACTTCTTTCCAGCTCTGTCACCTGAAAGAATCTTTGTTTTGACCCTTTATCAATGTGAAATCCTATATATTATTTGCTATTTCGAAAACTTGCCATTTCACAGAAAAATATCTTTGAAATTGAAGGAGGTTAAAGCTGTGTTGTTTCATCGGGACAATGCTCTTGTTAACAAAAATGTCACTTCTATGGATGTCATGATGATTATGGCTTTTATTTGATTGAGTATCTGCCTTATTCACCTGATCTTGCTATAAAAGACTTTCATCTATTCCCAAAAGTTGAAGCAGCTATTTCAGGCACCCACTTTCATTCTGATGACGTCATACTTGCAGTGTATGGATTTTTGACCAGTCAAGATAAGGAGTTCTTTAAAAGTGTTATTGTTGCCCATAAACACCGGCGGCAAAAGTGTTTAGATACTAAAGGGGATTATGCAGAAAAATAATGCAAAATGTCTGATAAAATTCAAGTCGTTCAATACGAGGTTCACAACAAACATTATCAATCAGCCCTCGTACCTCCTCTGTGATATTTTGACAATAAGATACATTGAATAAAACGGGAAAAGGACTTAATTAACCCATAAAATATGAATAAATAATGCTAAAATTTTATCACATCAATTTTGAGTTTGCGCTCCACTTGTGTGTCTTGGCAGAAGAGAATGGAAGAATAATTAAACATATAATCAAACATATTCCATAACCTTTTACCAATACCCACCAATGAAGCGCAAAACAGAAAAAAAACATCAGCTTTGAAGTCCTTTAATACCACATTACACCTGCTGTTATTTTCATAAAGTATTCATCAAACTATAAGTCGATAATCGCAATATTGGGCATAGGACAACCAGTACTGAACGAGCAGTCTTGGCACCTTTGTCTGTCATACACTTTCTTTATTCATCTCCTGACTGATGCATCAAGGTCCCTATCCGTGTGTTACGTAACCTCCCTCTCTCTATTATTTCCCTCCCGTTGGGATGCCAAGTATGTGATTGCCCTGTAGTATTAGTTATTGGCCCTCTCATAGATGTAGATAGCCTAACTATCCCCTACTCCGTGTGTTACGTAACCTCCCCCTCTCTCTCTTATTTCCCTCCCGTTGGGATGCCAAGTATGTGATTGCCCTGTAGTATTAGTTATTGGCTTCCTCATAGATGTAGATAGCCTAACGATCCCCTACTCCGTGTGTTACGTAACCTCCCTCTCTCTTATTTCCCTCCCGTTGGGATGCCAAGTATGTGATTGCCCTGTAGTTTTAGTTATTGGCTTCCTCATAGATGTAGATAGCGTAACGATCCCCTACTCCGTGTGTTACGTAACCTCCCTCTCTCTTATTTCCCTCCCGTTGGGATGCCAAGTATGTGATTGTCCTGTAGTATTAGTTATTGGTTTCCTCATAGATGTAGATAGCCTAACGATCCCCTACTCCGTGTGTTACGTAACCTCCCTCTCTCTTATTTCCCTCCCGTTGGGATGCCAAGTATGTGATTGTCCTGTAGTATTAGTTATTGGTTTCCTCATAGATGTAGATAGCCTAACGATCCCCTACTCCGTGTGTTACGTAACCTCCCTCTCTCTTATTTCCCTCCCGTTGGGATGCCAAGTATGTGATTGCCCTGTAGTATTAGTTATTGGTTTCCTCATAGATGTAGATAGCCTAACTATCCCCTACTCCGGGTGTTACGTAACCTCCCTCTCTCTCTCTTATTTCCCTCCCGTAGGGATACCAAGTATGTGATTGCCCTGTAGTATTAGTTATTGACTTCCTCATAGATGTAGATAGCCTAACTATCCCCTACTCCGTGTGTTACGTAACCTCCCTCTCTCTCTCTTATTTCCCTCCCGTTGGAATGCCAAGTATGTGATTGCCCTGTAGTATTAGTTATTGACTTCCTCATAGATGTAGATAGCCTAACTATCCCCTACTCCGGGTGTTACGTAACCTCCCTCTCTCTCTCTTATTTCCCTCCCGTTGGGATACCAAGTATGTGATTGCCCTGTAGTATTAGTTATTGACTTCCTCATAGATGTAGATAGCCTAACGATCCCCTACTCCGTGTGTTACGTAACCTCCCCCTCTCTCTCTTATTTCCCTCCCGTAGGGATGCCAAGTATGTGATTGCCCTGTAGTATTAGTTATTGACTTCCTCATAGATGTAGATAGCCTAACTATCCCCTACTCCGGGTGTTACGTAACCTCCCTCTCTCTCTCTTATTTCCCTCCCGTTGGGATGCCAAGTATGTGATTGCCCTGTAGTATTAGTTATTGACTTCCTCATAGATGTAGATAGCCTAACTATCCCCTACTCCGTGTGTTACGTAACCTCCCCCTCTCTCTCTTATTTCCCTCCCGTTGGAATGCCAAGTATGTGATTGCCCTGTAATATTAGTTATTGTCTTCCTCATAGATGTAGATAGCCTAACGATCCCCTACTCTATGGCGGGATCGTTTCTTCGATAGGTTTTTCATGTTTCTGCTGCCATGGGTTTGTATTTCGTATTTCGTACAGTATGTGGCCAGCGAGTATACTTGTTTACGAAGGTTTTTTTATTCCGTGGAGTTGATCAATTTGATCTTGGTAACTGTACATCGACTTATGCAAGCGTATTTGAGAAAAGAGATGAATTTGGATTCAACATAGTCATTTTCCTTTAGCTTGAACAATGATGTTGCTAGACTATCGTCATACGGCATTAACATGCCACAGCTCATCCTGTATACTAGAGCATGGATTTTCATAGTACATGTAGAAATTTACTTATTACTTACTAGTAGAAACTTTAAGGTTATGATTTCGTTTTATTTAAGAAATAAAAAATGACCAGCCGGGCTCTATTGTCTCATAATGCCCGAGCGTCCTCAGCCAATCACATTTATTACCGAGCCGCGTCAGCGGCGAGGTGATAAATGTGATTGGCTGAGGACGCGAGGGCATTATGAGACAACAGAGCCCGGTTTGTCATTTTTTATTTCTATTCTAATGATGACCAAACTTAGACCTTACAACAAAATCGATTCTCTGTAAAAACCAGTTCCTGTCGGTTTATCTGCTTTCAGAAAATGGGTAGGCGTGGCTTAATCGTTATAGGGCCTATATTGGAGAATAGAGCCCGGCGCGCGTCTATTGTCTTAATAGGGAAAAAGAATCAGAATCAAGTCATATTAGAATTACTGATAGCAACTTTAAGATTACGATTTCTACTTTCATAAACTAGCTATTAAGTAAGATTTTTTTTGAAATTTTGCTAACTAACTGTCAGCTTCTTCCTAAATTCGGACCAATACAGGCAACGGAGTATCTCACTTTGGGTATTTCAAAACCTGCATTTTATGGTGAAATAAACAAAATTAGACGGATCAAAGGTAGACAGCATAACCATCGAAAATGCGTCAGGATCATAAAACAATATCGTAGATATGATCCTATTGCTACCAGACGGACACTCGGCATGGTGTATGACGCTCATATTTTGGCAAGAGGGAGGAAATTATTAGTCTATCCTGTAGAAGGCACAAGGAAAATTCAATTTGGCTTCATGCAACCTGTTAGACATTACGGTCGTTGGGTACATGACATCATGTTTTTATTCTGGTAAGCCATTAAAGATATAAAAAGTATTGCGGAATATGTAGAGAATATCACATTATGCCTGACAGTGAAAACACCATTTTAACCGGGTATTAAATCCACGAGTAATGGCGCCGCAAGTACGGCTCGAGAAACACCTACACTTCTTGCATTTTTAGCTAAAATCTATCTTCTTCGTTTAACCTTGATGACGCCAAATACAGTAAAAGAAACAAAATATACCGGAACTTTGTACATAATGTATAAAATGAGAATGAAAAACCTAAATCTCACATGGATGTGGCTCTTATTTCTCGGGAAAACGTCTGATATGTAAAGAGCTATTATTTTTCCCTATTTGCGTAAGCATCGATTAAAGGAATTTTACTTTTATCAAAAACGGGATTATTTTTTTTTAAATGTATACACACATTTTCCAGGACAAACAAATCAATTTCAAATAATAAAGATATTGAAAATATGAATATCGTGTTTTTGTTATTTTACGTCGAACACAGCTAGACGTCTCCTTTAATTATGAGAGTCGGCACTTAACAGTGTATAATAAAGTAAGTACCTGGTGCATTTAAATTCTGAAGGTGAGCCTGAGTCTGAATAATATTTCATTTTAGTTTTCCTGTCCGCAATTTAAGTATTTAATTAACTTTATCAACATTCTGATATCAATATGAGATTTAAACTCCAGAATTTACAACATGACGGCCGAAAAAGACCAATGGTAAGCCAGCAATTTTCAAAATTTTTGTATTTTCTCGAAAACGGGACAATATTATTCTTAAAATCTAATTGTGTATGGATGAAACTATATAAATGAATATTGTAAACTAAATTAAGCTAAAAGATGGCAATTTTTTTTACTAAAATAGCATCATTTACTTCCCTTTAACGAATTGTTGACGTTTGTGCAACACAAGCGACGCCATGTTTACAGTCCATTGACATTACGCATTACCTTGATAATACGTACCCGATAAACGATACTCATTAGTTCTTTGATGCGCCAGTTTTTGTACGTACTTGTATATTACGTACATATCTATCGCATTAACATGCATACCGGAAAAAAAGATAGAATGCTGATCGGAAGGTCTCAATATTTATTTAACAAGGAATAAGATTATTTGCAATCTAAACTATTGTTTGCTTTTATCAAAGAGACCCAAGTTAGAATCCTAAGTAATTTGTTGGGTCTCTTTCGTGTGGTATTTTGAGATAGCGTAAACACACTTCGCTTTTACACGGAGATGTCGCCAAGGACTGTTTGATCATCTATTTTTTTTTTATTGTTTTCTTTTAATCTGCAAGAAATACCCTGTAGCTTGTCATTTCCTTGTAATTCAACTTTTTGTTTATTTTTCCTTATGAGCCTTGACACAAATGAGAATGACGGTAACAAAATACTTTCGGTTTTATAGCGAACGTGAAGATGATGTTGTGAAATTTAGAGCTATGTTTTTACTCACTCCAATTCAGAAACAAATATGATATTTGATACAAATATAATATAATACCGCTATAAATGTTGATATAGACACATTTTTAGATTAAAGGAGAGCTTGCCCTTCATCTCATTTGGTCATATATTTAGAACATGTTTTAAGTGACAACACTTAAACTGTAGTTTCGTGTCAAGAAAAGCATAATTCTAATTCATTCTGTTTATTTCACGCATTCTGATTGGTTCACAGGATTTTTACAAGCATTTATAACGACTCACTTGACATACTTTAAAATGCATCCCTGCGTTAATTTGCACAAACTTTAAGTATGACGTTATAATTCCCTGTGCTCTTTACTTCAGTGACGTCATACTGTGACGTAAAACCACAAGTTATGAGCTCGTAAACGGCGTTCTCCATTTAATTAGCAACAGTGCAAGAAAGTTTATTATTGAAAATAACACTTTGATTTTTTGTCATTGTAATAAACACGAAGCAGTTGTATTTTGCAGCGCAATAATTTCTGTTGGTCGTTGTTATTCCTCCATAGCACCCTCACCTCTAGAATGATAAATGAGACCCTCTGAGGGGTATAAAGAATATGTCACATAAATTACAATAGGGATTAACTAACTGTGCTTTGTGGTTCCGATATGTATACCTGTATGTTGGATATACTGTTGGAAACATACGTTATATCGTCGGGGCTTGTGGTATAACTGCGTTTCGAACAGTATATCCAACATATACTTGTTGGAACCACAATTGATTTAAGAAGATCCTGACAAAGATCCTAACAAAACACGGTTAGTTTATCCCTATATCATGTAAAAAAAGTATGAAACATTTCTAGTCCATGCTGCAAACTTATCTATGAAAAATTATGCTATTGAATTTGAAGACGTTTAACATATCATTATAATTTCTAATTATGTTTTAACCAACTTATGTTTCTAGCCAACAGGGGATGCTTACTCCTCCAGGGCACCTGGTCCCAATTCTAGCTTGCTAGGGGTCCGTCGATGCTTAATTTTGTGCTCTATTGTTAGTGCTTTTAAGATTATCGTCAGGATCTTCTTTAACTCATTTGTGTCCCACTTATGCCCTTTGCCGTGTGGAGCTCGTAAAAATGTTCCCCGCGAGGATTTTGACATTAAGTGTTTTGAATATATTTCCCTGACATTGTCGCCATAGCACTTTCTATATAGACATAACGTCAGACAGTGCATAAAGTTTATTGGTTGATTTCAAGAAATCGACCTTACTAGATTTGTAGACCAGATGCTGCCAATAGGAGAAAGTTCCTAATTGAGTCCGTCGGATTCAATAATGCATCATTGAATTATCCTTATGAAAGAAACGTTTTCATGACTAGTGAAAAACACGTGACCAGAGACAGGCATTCCCATGACCTCCCACTTATTTATCCTTAACACAAAAATAGGACATGTCGTCATGACCAATTAGTGAGTGTTACAGTGAACCCTATGCCTTCAAAATTCCTATGGACGACATTTCTGGATCCTTGGATCCATTGCAACAAAGAAATACGCGATCACAACGTATCAGGGATGCCAGTGGCTAAAAAGGTTCTAACCGTTCATCCGACTAAGCTTTTTCTCGTTAAGGATATACCACTGTGTTTGTTTGTTTATTCTCTTACCTAAGACAAATTGATAAATGAAACAAAGAAATTAATGAGCGATAAAAAAAGTCGACAAGACTGTACGAGTCACAAAATTTGAACTTTTTAGAAGTTTCCCCTTATTTCTCTCCAAATTCAGTGGCGGATCCAGCACCCCCTTTCGACGAAAAAAAATTATTGTGGGATTAAAGAGATGTTGATATCGACCAAGCTTTTTTGGAAAGCTAATACTTGTATATTGTTTTCATTTTGGTGCTTAACCATCGACGGCGGATGCTGCTAGCCAACAGGGGATCTTACTCCTCCCGGGCACCTAGTCCCACCTCTAGCTTGCTAGGGGTCCGTGAATGCTTAATTTTGTGATCTATTGTGAGCGCTGTTGAGATCGCGAGTGTCACTGCTGGTGGACCAAGGGTCCCCGAGGCCACATGTAGCCAAGTTCGATCAACTTCGGTTGATCGTCTGTATCTTCAACGCATTTGAAATTTTCTGTTACAAAATTTCTTGAAATTTCTTAAACGTGGCATGGGTCCTGTAGCATCATATTCCACCCATTCTGCTACGTCTTTTGGTACATTTTTGGACATAATTTTCATACTTTTTGGTCATATACCATTGTTAAGACTAAGTATCACTGACGAGGGTTTAGTACCCGAAACGTGCATGTCTGGTCCATGCTGAAAATTTATCAGGTTTTGAATAATGCTATTGAATTTAAAGACGTTTAACATTATCGTCAGGATCTTCTTTAACTCATTTGAGTCACACTTATGCGCTTTGCCGTGTGTAGCTCTTAAAAAAGTTCCTCGCGAGGGGTTGGACAGTAAGTGTTTTGAATACCGTATAACAAGAATTTTTCGCGAGTATCAAATTTCGCGAGTTTACGGTAAATAAGAGTGTCCTTATTTTCGCGAGTATAATCTTTCGCGATTTCTAAACTACAAACAAATATTAACATATGATTTCAATGCATTGTACCTTCAATTGTTAAAGTTTTAGTTATTTCTATCTTAAGAATACACTGGATTTATGTTTAATCGGGATCTGTGAAGAATGGCACATGTACAATGAGAACAAAATGTAGCCGATATACCAAGTTGCGCGATACCTTACAAAACATAATTTTTCGCGAGAATAAATTTTCGCGAATCCAAATCACTCGCGAATATAGCGAAAATTAGTATCTCGAGAAACTTTCTGGTTATACGGTATATTTCCCTGACATTGTCGCCATAGCACTTTCTATATAGACATAACGTCAGACAGAGCATGAAGTTTATATATTGTTTTCATTTTGGTGCTTAACCATCGACGGCGGGTGCGGCTAGCCAATCAATTTTGCTTACTTACATTTACTTGCAAGATTGTTTTTCTTATTCTGTTGCTCAGATCCCATGTGTCATTCATCCAAATATGTTTGGTAATATATGTGATCCCCCATGAGTGATAGTAAAATCACATCTATACCCCGTACTAATATGGCACAGTAAGCGAATTCGGAGTCCTCTTTCATTCAGGGACACAGCCCTGTAAAAACGAAAACGTACTCGTTTTTGAACTTGTTTCCAATATCAGGTGACGCCATGTCGTAGCTATCTCCTCTGTCAGTATTGTCGTTTTTTTTCCTTTGTCGATGCCGTTCGCCGCCAGATTTTTATTTCAAAGTTGCCATCATCTGTTATCGGTTTGTTCTTGGTCGGTTCTACGCTTTACACATGTTTTTTAGGGAACCTTCCGTTAAGTATTTACAAGAGAGTGTCGAAACAAGAGAGGTAACTCAAGCAAAAGCGTAATAATTGTCGAAAGCGGAACGGACAAGTCTGAATCCGGAATGCGGAATTCGCCTATAAAAATCGGAAAAAATCCGCTAAAATCGGAACAGTTGGCAGGTATAGTATACATATGTCCCCTTGATTAAAATACCGGTAGCATAAAAATGCAATAGTCACCTCTTTTTCTGTGTCTGTTTGTCTCTCTTGTACTTTCTGGACTCTCTGCAATGTGAAATAATATGATTTACTTGCTGAAAATCAAGATAAAAATCTGCCTTTCATTATATAAATAATATGAAACATTTCATGTATGGCCCATAGTGACGAAATGAAATGTTTACAGCCCCCCTTCCCCCCTCCCCCACTATTAAGTTTTCATAATATATCTCATGAATATCAAAATTCTAAATAGCAAACGATTAAACTCCAAGAAAAGGTCCAAACTTCTGTGTTACCATGTGAAATAGGAAAATCATATCATTTATCATCCAAAAGTTAAGGTCGAGGTTGAAGTTTTTAAATGTTGGTCAACCTCCAAGGATGAGATCACAAGGTCAGAATGTTGTAATTAACAGAAAGTAATACAATATGAAAACCCTTTCACTTACCATTCAAAAGTTATGGTCATTGTTCAAGTTTTTGAAAAGTAGCTCAAACTCCAGGTCAAGATCACAAGCTCAAAAATTTTGGTATCCATGAAAAGGTCTTGTCACAATGAATACACATGTCAAATATAAAAGCCCTATCACTTACCATTCAAATGTTATGGTCAAGGTCGAAGTTTGTTAAAGTAAGTAAAACCCCAAGGTCAATGTTAAAATTGTTGGTATCCATAGAACGTTCTTGTCACACTGAATACACATTAGAACTATGAAAGCCCTATCACTTACCATTCAAAAGTTATGGACGAGGTTATAGTTTCTGTGACTGACGGACAGAATGATGGACAGATTGAGGAACTAGACAGCGGGTGACAATTAACTGATTCAAGTCTGAAAGATTTATAATATTGGTAAAGTAAGTTTATATAGCCCTGAGAATGAATGTCTTATCACCAGACAGACAGTCAGATGGAAGGATAGACAGACACTGACTATAGTTATCCCTTTATGTAGTGTTGCAGGTAACATTTAGATTTATTTCAAAACTCACATCTCTTTATCCTCAGTCCGAAGTGGCAGTTGAACCATCCACAATCATCAGTGAAGTATGTGGTATGAATCCTGACAAAGAAATTTGGAATAAACATGAATATAAGTCAGAATGAGGACATGAAATGTACCCGTACATGAAAAAGTCAAACAGATGAAATACAATAAGTTTATGAGTGAATGAGTATTTCTTACTAGTATTATGTTTTATCACATGATACACCCGTTATGCAGTTTCATAAAGCCATTTCATAATCAAATGTTATGATAACACGTTACATATCGCTCTGCTCGAATACGATTGGTCAAGTTTGGAGCCTTATCACCTACACTGTGACAAGTGTGACCTTTCAAATATCGGTCATATATTAAATTAAGACGCAAATTCAATGTCAATGATTGAAATTGTTGTTGATGAAAGAATTATTGCATTAAAGTACTAAACAAAGTTAAAATAGTTTTCCCTTTACGCACAGAACATCTACGATGGAGAACTACTTCTCATAGCGCAGCAGACGACTTCTAAAGGTCATGGCGTGATTCGCCTCTAGTTCTCGGAATCGTTGATTTCACGTTGGAAATAAACATTTTTTGGCAGAATCATGTGATAAAAAGAATCTGAAATGAATTTTCATTTCATACGATGTATTATGAAACTCGTTGTGCGTTTTATATCCCCTCGCCAAGGCTCGGGGATATAAAACACACAACTCGTTTCATAAAACATCGTATGAAATGAAAATTCATTTCAGATCCTATATTTATGATATGAATAGCATGATAAACTAGAACTGCCCTAAAGTGTGAAATAATACCCCTTGGGAGACATTTCTTTTCTTAACGGGTACATTTATTTCAGGTTGAATTATATTATTGTATATTTATGATATGAATAGCATGATAAACTAGAACTGCCCTAAAGTGTTAAATAATACCCCTTGGGAGACATTTCTTTTCTTAACGGGTACATTTATTTCAGGTTGAATTATATTATTGTGTGAGGGAGGATTAAAAATTTTATGAAATATGAAAAACCACGAAAATCACGACAGAATTTCTCAGCAAGCTATTGGTGGTGACACAGACAGACGGACAGGGAGTTTTTTTTTTTATGTCTGACTTATTTCATTGAATTTTGCAAAAAAATCCTACTAATTAAACTTACCTAGCTCTGTTTGAACTAAGGTCATGGTAACTTATTTATAAAATGTGGCTTTATTTAATATGTATAATTATGAATGTCATGAGCATTTCTGCAATTAGCCACAATATGTGTGTCTATATCAATATGATTTATATTCACTGTAGAACTTTAACAAGAAGTGCAGGTTACCTTTCATTTTTAAGTCCCTGTTCAAATCAATCAAACACAAGAAGAGTTGAGCATGATGGAAATGTAGACAGGCATATCTGTTCCCCAAATTGCACCTCCTTTAGAATGAAGAAAAAATTGTATTGAGTTTTGAAATGTTTTACATTTGTTTTATATAACAAATTTCAATTACTTAGTAACTGAAGGGTGTGAAAATTCATTGAAAAGAGCCTCACTTGACTTTCCATACAGCTCAAAAAATGATTTAAAATTAGTTTGATAAATTAACTCATAACAAGTTTCCCATAATCCCTTTTTCTGTTATCAAAAGAAAGGGCTGACAATGTTAATAACTATGTGCCTGTGCCTAAATAATTGTTTCTACTTAAAATAGAAATCAGCTGCTTGATGTTCAATAATGGTGAGCTGAGAGCATTATTACATCAAATATCTATTATATGAAAAAACAAGAATATCACATTACAGGTAATCAGAACTTAAAGTACAAGTAAGTGTACATACAATAATCACGAACTAATTACTGGTAGATAATTTTATGCCTTGTACTAATTTCAGCCAATGAGGTATAACGGTCATGTGGTGTCCTAATTTTATGCCAAAGTAGGTCACTTAACTTTACAAAATGTTCTCAGCATAATTTCGTTATAGGGTTTGTTCCTGTCATACTTCCTATATCAAAGTAGGTGTGTAGATGTGTAAGGAGTTTGGCCTAGATGGCCTCACACCCAACCCCACAATTTTACACACCTACGGTATGAAAGGAACAAACTCTTTCACTGATAAAATCTACCTGTATGCCGAACTCATTTGCATATTGCTTTCGCCAGGTACGAATTCCAAACTTCAAGAACTCCTGCTCACTTACTGAAAAATTATTGGGATGCAGGGAGCGACATCATCTGTTAAAAAGGAGAAATAGATTTATTTAAAACAAGACAAGTTTAAGAAATATGAATAGTCAATACCCCTTTCAACATCATTTTATTAGTATAAACAATGCCTTTTATTTGAACTTTCATGTATTGATACAAAAAATTATTGGTAATAATACATGCAATAGAAAGGGCTTGTCATGACAAAAATGTTAACATGTTTCACGGTAGCATATCACATGATACGCAAATAATCTAGGATACTGGAATCCCCTTCGAATAAACAAGATAAATATTTTCTAAATCTCCTTTTATGTATTCATTTTAGGCCTATCATCATTATCAACTATATGATGGTAATCTTTTCTGATCAAGGATAGATGTATATTGAGATAACACTAAAGCAGAAAATTTTATATTGCATCATATCATAACATGTTAAAAAAGCAAACTTTTCTGCTAAAGTGTTCTCAGAATACTGTTCTGTCCTTGATCAGAAAAGAATCATAATGGTTTTCCTATGGACCTTAAATAAAGATATACTAAAGGAAGATTCAGGCATTAACATATGATTAATCTCCGAGGATATCTGTGTCCAAGATTAATAGCGTATCACCTGATATGCGACTCTGATGTTTGATGTAACATACCCAGTAAACAGCTAAAGTATGAGTAATTAAATACAATGTAAATACAATATAGTAGGTTAATGGTTAAGGTCAAAGTCCAAGGTCAATGTCACTGGGTCAAAGGTCATTATCGCAAATGAAAGGTCTCAACACAAGGTATCTACTTGTGAAATACGAATTATGAAAGCCCTACCCCTTATGGTTGAAGAGATATAGCCCAAGTGAAAAAATTTGGAAAATAGGTCAAAGTCCAAGGTCTAGGTCACTAGGTCAAAGGTCATGGTCTAACATAGGGTAATCAACGATTAAATAACTCGCCTATACAGGTTTTTGTCAGAAACCAGGTTAGAGTTTTTGAAAAGTAGGTCAAAGTCCAAGGTCAAGGTTATTAGGTCAAAGGTCATGGTCTCAAATGAAAGGTCTCGTCATAAGGTATCTACATGTGGAATATCAAAGCCCTACTCCTTATAGTTCAAGAGATATAGCCCAGGTTAACATTTTGTTTACGGACGATGACGACAACGACGCCGAGAGTATGGCATTTGCTCTCCGGACTTCTCGTCCCGGCGAGCTAAAAATGAAAGGTCTCGTCACAAGGTATCTACAAGTGAAATATGAAAGTCCTATCCCTTATGATTGAAGAGATATAGCCCAGGTTAAAGTTTTTGAAAAGTAGGTCAAATTTCAAGGTCAAGGCCACTAGGTCAAAGGTCATGGTCTCACATGAAAGGTATCATCACAAGGTATCTACTTGTGAAATATGAAAACTCTACCCTTTATTGTTGAAAAGATATAGCCCAGGTTAAAGGGCGACGACAACGATTCCGAGGATATGACATTAGCTCTTCAGACCTAAGATGAATAAAGTTGAACATTACTTTTTCTCTTATAACTTCTAAAGTGAGATTCACAGACAGTAATCATTAAAAACTTAGAAGAAAGAAAAATAACTTCTGATTTATGTATTTATAAGCTTAATTGTTGTACATTAAGTCTTGCAAGACAGCCTGTTTTTTTCTCCCATGGGAGTTTAAATATTCCCATGGGAGTTTTAAATTTCCCAAGGGAAGATTTTTTCTCCCATTGGAAATTAAAGTTCCCATAGGAATTTTTTTTCCAATAGGATTTTTTTCTCCCATGGGAATATTTTTGAAGTAAGAATATTCCCATGGTAGAAAAATATTCGTATGGGAATTATTTATTCCCATGGGAGAAAAATACCATGGAAGAAAAAAAATCCCATGGGAAAATGAAAAATTTCCTAGGGAATGTTCAATATCCCATTGGAATGTTCAATATCCCATGGGAAATTAAGAATTCCCATGGGATATTGAAATTTTAAAAATTCCCATGGGAAATTAAACTTTAAAGGTGTTTTACACACCTGTCAGGTATGATACAGGTAATCAAAAGGTAGATTTTTGATATGTTCAATATGGTTTATGCAATGGTATAAGTGGTTTCGTTGTACATCGCGTTTGAGGCGGGCGCGTTTTTGCCAAAATAATTCTGGCAGAAATAAATAATTCAGTGTTAGTTGTTGAAACGTATTGATGCAATGCCTTGTTTAAATGTTTGTTTACATGCGAGATACAGCTTCCGATCTCTTTTATGCGTTGTTTGTACATAATTATTTGTTGACCTTTGTTTGTAGTAATTAACTTTAATATCTTAACTTTCATATTTAATCTTAATAATTGCCATATTTGTACTGTTAATTCCTTTATTTTTCAGTTTAATTATATCGCTGTTTCATAACCTAATTAGTATTCATAGAAATGTCGATCCCTTATTAATTATGTATGTATTGGCCGATCATACCAACTGACCAATCAGAGGCCACAACCTTTGTTTACATCGGGTCGATCCTGCCTGTCAGTGCGGTTTTAAATAGGACCCCCGATTCTGCATATTAATTAATAAAAGAAGGGAGGGAATCTCCAACAAGACCCCGTTGCAGCATCAACAGCAAAACACCAATAAACCCGATGCGGAAACACAAAAGACGAGCATAGTATGAGACGGAAAAGAGACACACGACATGTAAACATCAAACACAAAAGACAACACATAAACCGACGAGACCAATGGGTAACCGGTGCCGACTTTGGACGGCCATTTGCCACGCGAGTAGCAAATGGTGTGGTTATCCTGGATTACGTGCGCACAACCCTCTCACTTCTCCAATTACCCAGAGGTCTCGAAGAACGTACAATTGTGGTGTAAAACAACCTCCTCACTGTAAGATGACCTCACACAAGCAAGACCGCTAAACGTAGGGACCCAGCAACACAGACGGACAAATAAATGAAAATAAAAAGAGGGCGTGCGTAATACAGTCCGTGCTCTGCCGGCTGTAACGAGCTTATGTATGTAATCACCCGAGGAGTCCGACTAACATTCAGAGAGGAGAAGTGGTCGGGGCCCTGTCTTCTCTAAAGAGGTTTTGACAGGACCCGTCATGGAGCCCCGTCGACACAGTCAGTCAGAGTGCAAGTCTCAAGGATGCGCTGGTACAAGACTGTAGATTTGTCAAGAAAGAGTTGTGATGCTAAGGCAGATGTTGTGATGTGATTTCTTTTCTTAAACTGGATATTGAACATAGTGTAAATAAACTGTCGACTTCATTACTTTCCTGACATTGTCGCCATAGCACTTTCTATATAGTCATAACCTCAGACAGTGCATGTAGTTTAGATAATGTTTTCATTTTCGTGCGTGACGGCGGGTGCGGCTAGCCAACAGGGGGTGCTTACTCCTCCCGGGCATCTAGTCCCACCTCTAGCTTGCTAGAGGTCCGTCGATGCTCAATTTGGTGTTCTATTGTTAGTGCTACTGAGAGTATCGTCACGATCTTCTTTAACTCATTTGTGTCACACTTATGCCTTTTGCCGTGTGGAACTCTTAAAAAAGTTCCCCCGGAGGAGTTTGACAGTAAGTGTTTTGGATATTTTCCCTGACATTGTCGCCATAGCACTTTCTATATAGTCATATAGAAATATAGCACTTTCTATATAGTCATATAGATAACTACCACAAAATCCTCATCTTTTTGAAAATCCAAGTTCTAAATCTGCAAGATATTTCAAATTCAAGTTACGTTATTTACATGAAAAATACGTCTTCGCGCCTGCAGACAAAGCAGCCAACAACATCATAATTATTTGAAAACGCTACTACATATTAACTTTAGTTTCGGAACTTTCCTCTACTAATACTTATATCGAAAGCAATGAAAGTGTTCCCAATATTTTGAACAAAGATAACAGAGAAATTTCTGCTTTTAACATCCCTATTTCTAAATTGGATCTCCCTTCAATATATTGTATACCAAAACTTCACAAGTCTCCCTACAAGAAGGGAGGAGATCTCCAACAAGACCCCGTTGCAGCATCAACAGCAAAATACCCGATGCAAAAACACAAAAGACGAGTACAGTAAGAGACGGAAAAGAGACACACGACATGTAAACATCAAACACAAAAGACTACACATAAACCGATGAGACCAATGGGCAACCGGTGCCGACTTAGGACGGCCATTTGTCACGCAAGTAACAAATGGTGTGGTTATCCTGGATTATGTGCGCACAACCCTCTCACTTCTCCAATTACCAAGAAGTCTCGAAGAACGTACAATTGTGGTGTAAAACAACCTCCTCACTGTCAGATGACCTCATACAAGCAAGACCGCTAAACGTAGAGGCCCCAGAAACACAGGGACTCCATGACGGGCCCTGTCCAAACCTCTTTAGGGAAGACAGGGCCCCGACCACCTGTCCTCTCTGAATGTCAGTCAGACTCCTCGGGTGATTACATACATGAGCTCGCTACAACCGGCAGAGCACGGACTGTATTACGCATGTCCTCTTTTTATATCCATTTTCATATTCATCTGACGTGTGTATCTGGGGCCTCTGCGTTTCGCGGTCTTATTTTTGTGATGTCATCTTATCCAAAGTCGGCACCGGTTCCCCATTGGACTCGTCGGTTTATGTGTAGTCTTTTGTGTGTTGATGATAACATGTCGCGTGTGTTTTTTCCGTCTCGTGCTGTACTCGTCTTTTGTGTTTTTTCATCGGGGTGTTTTGGTGTTTTGCTGTTGATGCTGCAACGGGGTCTTGTTGGAGATCTCCTCCCTTCTTTTAAGTTCAGTGTTTATAAAATAGTTAATGAATTGTTTAACATTCTAATTTATTCAATACATGAAGCTTGTAACTTTTGTCCTGTAAAGTGCATCATTACTTTCTGTATAGATAGACTCTATAATGCAGTATATCTAAATGTATCTTTATTAGAAACCGTTATTGCCGTCCTAAGTCGGCACCGTTTGCCCATTGGTCTCGTTGGTTTATGTGTAGTCATTTGTGTTTTATGTTTTTCTGTGATTTGACGTTCATTGTACTACTGCGTCTCTTTCTGTGCGTGTCATTTTTGTGTTTTACAGTGGGTGTTTTGAGAGGTTGCTGTTGATGCTGCAACTAGGTGTTGTTGGAGATCCCCTCCTTTCTAACAAAACTCATCAATTTTCCTGGGGTATTTGCATCGACACTTTGTTTCAACCATGTACATGTATTCCTTTCTCGGTGTTGTTTTGCTGTTTTTTTCTCACATATTTTTCATGGAATCTCTAACTGCTGGCGAATTGGACACGTGTGATACTTTCATAAGAGATATGGAAATAAATGACAGAAAAAATAAAAACAGGTTAGGAAATGTGGTACGCCCGATGGAGTTTGAAGACTGAATCAAGCTATGTTCAAAAGATATTATGTGTAAATCCGTCTTCTATCATCATGGTAACTCGGAGTGTGAGAGTGTACAATATTATGCAACAAAGAATACATCTGAAATGGAAGTAGGATGGATTTATCTTGAAAAATGTCGTAAGTTTAATGCCTACCAATAAGCTTTCAATTCAACTGTGTGGTCGTTCATCGTATTTCATAACTCAATAAATTATGTCATTTTGCTGTCATTTTCCCCCACGCCCTTGTTGTTATATAGGTATTTACAATTTTTGAATACTGAAATATTTAAAGAGGCGCATTTTCAATAATTTGGAATTTCTCGCTTACCTGAGCAGTATCTATCCTTCGGAGCTTGAAGTCAAAGAAACTACAGAGACAAATAATTCAGCATCCTATTTGGACATAATGTTGTCCTACGACACTGATGGTAACATGAACACCTCATTCTATGACAAACGTGATGACTTCAATTGCAGCATTACGAACTTTCCTTTTCTGAGTAGCACATATGGCAAAATAGCGCTCAATTTATTCATATATGCAAATGTATTCATATGACGATTATATGACGTCATATACCTATGTTTGAAACGCGCCAAATCTCAAACAAGAATGACCCGACATACCAGGAAAAGCAATACATTCTAAATGCATCAGATCAAATAAATTCAAGGAGCAGAATGCGCCCTTGGCAAAATACAACTGTTTCTATTCTATTTAAGCTTATTTATTACCAAAAAAATTACCCACTCTACGTTTGAACACAAGATTATCCCTATCCTGTCAAAGCCGATAAAGTGAATCCATCAATATGACAGACCTATTTATCAAAATATAGATTTTTCAACCCAAAAGTGACAGAACTTAATTTCATTTTATAATTCTCAAGTTGACAAAATCCGGAATTTGATATCGCGATCTATCCGAAACCATGATATTCTGTAATAGACCATTTGAACCATCCAACCAAAGATTGTACTCTATGTCTTCCAAAATGGAAGTAACCGGATGTGACAGTTCAACCGAATTGAAGCGACGGGTGTTGCATGCAAGCAGGAGATGCTTACTCTTCCTGGGCACCTGGTCTCACTCTCATATCGTTAGTTCGCTTCCTTTCATATGGTGGAGGTTTTTGTTTTTGTTTGCTTTGGTTCCTGTTTTGTCCTGATTTTGTATACCTTCGGTTTCTGATTTTCTGAATTGTCGATTTTGTACTGTGGACAGGGATATGGTCATTATCCATATTTGTCATTTATTCCCTTTGTTGCGTAAAAAAGAATTGATAACGAACATGACTTTGTTGCATTACACAAAGAAACAATTGAGCAAGAACGGAAAAGTCAAGCTTGTCATTAATGGTTTATGTCGAAGGGTTCCAGCCCTATACCTTCTTGAATTAAAATTCCAAATCAATCCATGCACCAGACACGTATTTCGAATATTAAATTCTCATCAGTAATGCTTCTAGCGGAGCCACCAAAATTCATTTTACGAATTTCGCAAGAACGGAAAAGTCCACTTTGTCACTCATGGTTCCGAATTTCGCTAACGCTGTTGATGGCGCATTTTAAAGAATAGTGGACGCGACAGATAATACGGGTAGAGTAAATAGAGACAATCGGACATTTTAAAAAAGGAAAAAAAATATTGATAATGGCTTTATGCTTTTACATTACAGATTCCTGTAAATCGGGCTGGCTGCGCTTTCAGGAACATTGTTATCTCTTCATAAAGGGAGAGTTTAATCTGACAGAGGCACAGGTATCTTATTTATTTGATTTTTAACTTTATTTTTGAGACCCGTTTCATTTCCATAGGGATAAAGAGTGATTATTCTTAGAAAATTATTTTGAATAATTATGAGCAATACTTTTATTTGTTAATTGGTATGTCATGTGGATTTATGTATTTCGCTTCAAACCTTCATATCTTGAATACAAAAGGTTTTTTTTTTTCAACTTTACTTATAACGTTATATCGACAAGCATGTTTCCCTATATACCTCTCTTTAGAACAAATATTAGATAATAAAGACACATGATCATGGTATTGAATCTATTAGAAAGGTTTCCCTCTCAAAAAACGTCTTCCCCTGGATCTGAAAACTAAATAGGGATTTATCGCCCTTATCGGTTGCTTCATAGTACTTTAGATTGTGTAAAGGACTCTAACTGAGTGTCTAAAAAATCGAGAATACAATCGAGATACTAGTAGCATCATTTCAGTCTTCAGAAATTAGAAATCAATGTCAAACCCCCTTTTCTTTCAGATAATTTGATAGATTAATTCAAACTTAATTGCAATTCAAAATTTTAAATCAGTATCTCCCGTACAAGCCGACATATACTTTGTGTCTATAACGAACGCCACATTCATCCGACCTACATCTAGGCTTGTAAGGGAGATATCGATTTCAAAGAAATGGGCCCAGAAGCTCCTCAATTGGTCTCAATTTTCTATAAAATTAAACTTAGTGGGTTATACTTTAAAGCCATTCTATGTAAGGACCAAAGTCGAGCTGCACGGCATGTCATGGATTTTAATGATTTTCAGTATAATGGGTATATATTAAAACCCACGATGAAAATTAAACTATTCGGTCAATGTGACCTCTGGTTGCCATGGTTACGGCGTCAATCTATTTATAGCACTTTTGAGACTATGAAATAACCCAGCTTCAGATACTGCGTTGCCATTGATACCACTGTAACACCTTGTTCATTTTACATAATTTGTTCTACCTTACTTCCATTCTAACTTAGTACTCATAGTTATGTGATATTTACCACAGAACACTTATTGTATTATTCCAAAATCAGTGAAAATGAAGCGAAAAATAGAGGTGAAAATAAGTGCCACTTTAGTGTCTTTTTGACCATTTTCAATCTTAAATATCACAAAATGCACCAACAGGAGACAAGTGATTTTCAAAATTAATGAAATATATGTTTATTGACAAATAAAATGTACTAAAAATTGGAGTGGTCTAATTAAGAGTTTTTTCTATATTCTCTCGTCAAAAACCTTTGCTATGGCAACATTAGACTTTTTTGCTTGTTTCATATTATACTTAAAATTGATTTTATTCCTCCTTAGAGTTGAGGTTAGGTTTTCGACTACAGCGAGATAACTCTATTTTTATATCACGTAATATTTGAAACCGACATGGACGATAAATGGTATCAGCTCAGTTTGTTGCATTATTTCAGAAAAAAATAATACTCCTTGAAATTTCCAATGCTGAATGGGTAATTTGGGGAAAAATGTCAATTTTTCAATAAAAAATTGCCGAAAATAGGGAAAAAAAGGTCATTTTCGCACAAGTTCTGCTTCTAAAGATTCAAACATCAGAATATATACTGTTCATTTTATTCTTCAAAAATGAAAGAATTAGAAATTCGAACTTCCATTAAATATCTATGTTTTTGGGTCAAAATGTTGAATTTTTTGCACAAATTATTGTGCTATTAATAGAAACAGTCATTTTACTCAAAAACGAATTCGGGCACATATTGGTTTGACTGTTTTAGGATAAAGCAATACCATAACTCTATACATAGAAAAAAAATGTGTGTACCTGGTGACCTTCTAACTATTAATAAAGATAACGAGTTGTTGCCATGGCAACCAGCAAAATCGTATTTATAAGAAATTACACTCCGTAGAACTGTTTATTTTATCAGATTTTTTCAAAATAGGCTTTAATTTATACACAAGCTATAAGAATCCAGAAAAATAAGGGTATATATGACTTTTTCAATTTTCATGCATTGCAGAGGTATGTAAAATTATGATGTGGTATTCCCTAAAATAACGAAAATGTTAAAATAGGCCAAAAATTAAGTTTTTTGCCAAAATACGAGACGGGCAAATTAAGATATTTTGGTCTGAATAGTTCGAGGAGATGTCCCTCTAAATGTGGACATATCCATTTTTCTTCTACCTCATTTCTAAAAGTCGCCACCCTGACCTGAAGTATGATTGTCAAAATGTATGCATGGATAGATATAACTAAATCCTTTCACCTTATAACAAGTAAAATGTTCAAGATCATTTACTTGATGTTCAAGGTCATTTCTACTTTGAGACTGAAATGTTGCAAAAAATATTGAATTTTTCATTCTTTTGTTATCAATTTTAATGAAATTTTATTTGATCATTTTCATAGGTCATATTTATTATGAAAGCTCATGAATATAAGAAAGAAAATTTTAGAATTTATTGTGCTATTATAATTCAAGTGGAAAGTCATTCTCTGTCAAAAAACAAGAAAGTACAGGTTTCGTTCCTTTTTTTATCAAAATACTCACGAAGAATTTTGAAATTCAAAGACGTGAAGAAATTTTATCAATAGTTCTAGGAATTACATTGTAGTGTTAGATTAATCATTTTATGGCATGTGACTGTTCAGTATCCGAAGGTTTTTGAAATATTGGCGCCTTCATTTTATGAAAAATCAGGATTTTTTCGTCAAAGCTGGTAACTTAAACTTTAGTGACTGATTTTTTTATGGTGACATTATTAACAAGATAAGAAGGATCAAAGATAGACAACATCACTATCGAAAATGCGTCAGAATCATCAAACGCCTCTATACCGTGGATATGATCCTAATAACACCAGACGGACACTAGGCTTGGTACTTGACCAATCTACAGTCTTGTACAAGCGCTTTCTTAAAACTTGCACTCTGACTGACTGTGACGACAGGACTCCATGACGGGCCCTGTCAAAACATCTTTAGAGAAGACAGGGCCTCGACCACCTGTCCTCTCTGAATGTCAGTCGGACTCCTCGGGTGATAACATACATGAGCTCGCGTCGGCAGAGCAGGGATTGTATTACGTACGCCCTCTTTTTATATCCATTTTCATATTCATCTGTGTTGCTTAGGTCCCTGCGTTTTGCGGTCTTGTTTGTGAGTGGTCATCTGACAGTGAGGAGCTTGTTTTACACCACAATTGTACGTTCTTCGAGACCTCTGGGTAATCGGAAAAGTGGGAGAGTTGTGCGCACGTAATCCAGGATAACCACACCTTTTGCTATTTCCGTGGCAGATGGCCGTCCTAAGTCGGCACCGGTTGCCCTTTAGTCTCGTTGGTTTATGTGTAGTCTTTTGTGTTTGATGTTTCTGTGTTGTGCGTTGACCTTCCTTGTCCCTTATGCGTCTCTTTCTGTTCTTATCTGTTTTGTGTTTTTGCATTGGGTGCTTTGGGGTTTTGCTGTGGGTGCTGCAGTCTGGTGTTGTTGGAGATCTCCTCCTTTGTTCTTGAAATATTTTCAAGATCATCTTAATATTCAAACGTCTCTGATAGATGTAAACATAAACGTCTGTTCCAATATCATGTGTGGATAGTTTGATAAAGATTGTATTTAAATTCATCGGATCGAAACCTTTCGGTATATCGTTGCAATAACAACCAAATTTAAAGCTGGTTTGCATATAAAAGCACCAAATTACCAAATCAAATTTTTATATTCAAAGATGATACTCATTGTGTAACTAGATTTTGGACTTTAAAAACGGCGCGGGTGCTTCTTTGGAATTTTCAACCTTGTAAAAAAGTAAAAACATGTGAAAAAGGGCCTTTAAATTCCCAAAAAGAGAGCCTTTTGATACCCACTTTTGGCCCAAATGTTCATCTTGTATACAAAAGGCATCCGAGATTGATGTAAAAAACTTTACAAATATGTAGAATAAAAAGTATTGAAAGAAAAAACTTCAAAGTAATTTCAGATAGAAAATGTACCTGTTTCCGTGGAAACGAAGCCTACAAATATGCCTCGTCCTTTTAAATTTCCCCATTTCTTAAACTTCAGACACGGTGACCATGGCAAAGACAATCTTTTTGAAGAAAAATGGGATTGATTTACAGGCTAGTACTTCATATTGAACTTCCATACCAACAATCCCAAAAATCTGTGATATGCCATGCCAACATGTCTTGAAATTATTTAGTTCTTACAGAGAATAGCTTTTAATATTTGAAATAAAATCAATTAATGCTTGGCGCTGGAAATGAAAAGTACATATCACCAAACAAAAGGAAGTTATTTTGACAAAACATAGTCAAAATTGTTAGAAAATGTGTTATAAGTGAAGAATTTTTATGTGGCCACCTTCGTCGATTAACAAAAAGATATGATACCTTATTTAAAAACGTTTAACATTTGAACTACTTGGTGAGTGTCACTGCTGGTGGACCAAGAGTCCCCGAGGGCACATGTAGCCAAGTTCGATCAACTTCTGTTGATCGTCTGTCTCTTCAACGCATTTGAAATTTTCTGTTATAAAATTTCTTGAAATTTCTAAAACGTGGGTCCTGTGGCATCATATCCCAACCATTCTGCTACGTCTTTCGGTACATTTTGGACATAATAGTTTTCATACCTTTTGGCCATATTACATTGTTTAGACTGAGGATCACTGACGAGGGTTTAGTACCCGAAACGTGCATGTCTGGTCCATGCTGTAAATTTATCAGGTTTTAAATGATGCTATTGAATTTAAAGACGTTTAACATTTGAACTACTTGGTGAGTGTCACTGCTGGTGGACCAAGAGTCCCCGAGGGCACATGTAGCCAAGTTCGATCAAAATCTGTTGATCATCTGTCTCTTCAACGCATTTGAAATTTTCTGTTACAAAATTTCTTGAAATTTCTAAAACGTGGGTCCTGTGGCATCATATCCCACCCATTCTGCTACGTCTTTTGGTATATTTTTGGACATAACAGTTTTCATACCTTTTGGCCATATTACATTGTTTAGACTGAGGATCAATGACGATGGTTTAGTACCCGAAACGTGCATGTTTGGTCCATGCTATAAATTTATCAGGTTTTAAATGATGCTATTGAATTTAAAGACGTTTAACATTTGAACTACTTGGTGAGTGTCACTGTTGGTGGACCAAGAGTCCCCGAGGGCACATGTAGCCAAGTTCGATCAACTTCTGTTGATCGTCTGTCTCTTCAACGCATTTGAATTTTTTTGTAACAAAATTTCTTGAAATTTCTAAAACGTGGGTCCTGTGGCATCATATTCCACCCATTCTGCTACGTCTTTTGATACATCTCTGGACATAATAGATTTCATACCTTTTGGCCATATAACATTGTTTAGACTGAGGATCACTGACAAGGGTTTAGTACCCGAAACGTGCATGTCTGGTCCATGCTGTAAATTTATCAGGTTTTAAATGATGCTATTGAATTAAAAGACGTTTAACATTTGAACTACTTGGTGAGTTTCACTGCTGGTGGACCAAGAGTCCCCGAGGGCACATGTAGCCAAGTTCGATCAACATCTGTTGATCATCTGTCTCTTCAACGCATTTGAAATTTTCTGTTACAAAATTTCTTGAAATTTCTAAAACGTGGGTCCTGTGGCATCATATCCCACCCATTCTGCTACGTCTTTTGGTATATTTTTGGACATAATAGTTTTCATACCTTTTGGCCATATTACATTGTTTACACTCAGGATCACTGACGAGGGTTTAGTACCCGAAACGTGCATGTCTGGTCCATGCTGTAAATTTATCAGGTTTTAAATGATGCTATTGAATTTAAAGACGTTTAACATTTGAACTACTTGGTGAGTGTCACTGCTGGTGGACCAAGAGTCCCCGAGGGCACATGTAGCCAAGTTCGATCAACTTCTGTTGATCGCCTGTCTCTTCAACGCATTTGAAATATTCTGTTACAAAATTTCTTGAAATTTCTAAAACGTGGGTCCTGTGGCATCATATTCCACCCATTCTGCTTCGTCTTTTGGTATATTTTTGGACATAACAGTTTTCATACCTTTTGGCCATATTACATTGTTTAGACTGAGGATCACTGACGAGGGTTTAGTACCCGAAACGTGCATGTCTAGTCCATGCTGAAAATTTATCAGGTTTTAAATGATGCTATTGAATTTAAAGACGTTTAACATTTCATTTTCATGTTTATCTATGCATGTGACCAATACTACTTTTAATGAAACATGTAGGTTCCACAGCAATTTCATTAAATTTTGGTGATTCTGTGGGTTTTGCGGTCTTGTTTGTGTGTGGTCATCTGACAGTGAGGAGGTTGTTTTACACCACAATTGTACGTTCTTCGAGACCTCTGGGTAATCGGAAAAGTGGGAGGGTTGTGCGCACGTAATCCAGGATAACAATACCTTCTGCTATTTCCGTGGCAGATGGCCGTCCTAAGTCGGCACCGGTTGCCCATTGGTCTCGTTGGCTTAAGTGTAGTCCTTTGTGTTTGATGTTTCTGAGTTGTGCGTTGACGTTCCTTGTCCCTTACGCGTCTCTTTCTGTGCTTGTCTGTTTTGTGTTTTTGCATTGGGTGTTTTCGGGTTTTGCTGTGGGTGCTACAACCTGGTATTTTTGGAGATCCCCTCCTTTGTTTCAGAAGGCTTAAACACGATAACACATAACGTGATATGTAAATAATCTCTATCATCTCCCTTTCGATTAAACTTCGTAAATACTGTCCAAATGCACTTGATATGAATTCATTTTAGGCATAAAGACATATGATGATAACCACACTCCCATATCTCATATGGTTAGGCTAAGATATTTTCACGTAAAGTAGGCTTAGATTGTATTTATCTTGGTACCTTTGTATTATTCATTTAATCTATTCCTCTTGGTTTTGGCTATCTATTAAGGAAATATATCTAATCTCTACACATAGTTGCAATAAAAATACATTGAATTCCACACTAAGCAAACATTTTATATTGAAGGTACTCTGTGAAAAGGAGGCAGCGTACATGGTAGAAATTACATCATTTCCAGTTCAGGAATTTTTGAAACAGAAGATGAATAAAGGTAATGAGGTAATTACCAAACTGACTTTGTAACCACAACAAAGCACAAAAACACAAAAAAATTGAGCATAGACCGTTGTTTTTAAAAGCTGACACAAATGCTTTCTTTGTACTTCTGGTCAAAATTCAATGATAATCCTTTCAACAGAATCACAATTATGATACCTATATAGATTTTTAGTCAATAAGTTCTCTATAAATAGCAACAAAAACTCTATTACGAGGGCCAGATTTCAAATAAAATTCATCATTACGGACTCAGAATGCACCAAATTCAAGCGGCAATGGAGATTTGTTTGATGGTTTCATACCTTGTCGATGATATTTTGCCAATGTCATGTTTTATTTTGACAAAACTAACAACTAAGCAGCAACGACTTGGGTACAGGTGTACCGTGTACTCAATGTTTACACACGAGTTTAGATATGTTGACATGGCAGATGGACGCCCGAACAGCATATCGAAGTTTGAAAGGTGACACAAACTCCTTAGGGCAAAGATCGGCTCACTATTTTTGGTTTTGATGACCTCACTGATATATATAATCTACACTCAGATTGTTTTCAATCATTCCCAGTGGGAATTTTAAAAGAAAATAAGCAATAAAATGCAGGAAAACAGATCGGTGGCGAAAAACTGCCCTTGACAACCCCGATTTATTTCGAAATGCTCCAAAATTTACCTGATTAAGTGTTATGATTATTTCTATTGCCATCACAAGCACTTGTGCCATTCTTGTTTACATATGCAACACAGTCAGTATGACGCGTTTTTGATGACGTGGTACAATGTCGTCATATTCAAAACATTTGTCACGTGACTTCGTTTTTAAACGTCAAAGACAAGTGCCGACTGGCGTTCTGCTGTAAATTTATCAGGTCTTAAATGATGCTATTGAATTTAAAGACGTTTAACATTCAAATAAAAAAACCAGTATAGGTAATTTCGCAACGTAAAACACTTTTTTTATACCTCTTTTCGCAAAATAGACAAACAAACAAAAACAAGGGATTTGATCTAGTGTAAGAATGTAATAACTATGAATTGCATCCTAAATAGGTAAATATTAGCGTTTTAACACACAGACACGATCGGCGTTCTACTTCAAGTTTCCATGGAGCTTTTGCGACGGATATTGCATGCAATCATGAGAGTCTGACGCTGACTCTTCCCGGGCACCTGGTCACACTTCAGAATGTTGTTCATTCCAATGAGTTAAAGAAGATCCTGACGATAATCTCAACAGCACTCATAATACAGCACCAAATTGAGCATCGACGGATCCCTAGCAAGCAAGAGGTGGGAAAAGGTGCCCGGGAGGAGTAAGCATCCCCTGTTGGCTAGCCGCACCCGCCGTCGCTGTTCACGCACGAAAATGAAAAAAATATATATATAAAATACATGCACTGTCTGAGGTTATGTCTATATAGAAAGTGTTATGGCGATGATGTCAGGGAAAAAAATCAAAACACTTACTGGCAAGGTTCGCAACACTTACATTCCAAGGTTCGCAACCGTTCCAATGGGAATCCTCATTGTTTTGCCTCGCCTTCTCGACTTTGAGACTGAATAAATAATAGGTACATCTTTGATTTTATCATATCGTCATTTGATGTACTTTTAGGACCGTTTCCATAGAATGAGGTGACGTCACAAATAGTCTGCGTCAGATACCGCCCTAAACTGGAAGTAACTCTTTGTTTCGAAATTAGCTTATAGTATCCTTGTTAATATCAGGTCTCTATGCCATTGTTTTCATTGGTTGGTGAAAATAACTTACTGTATCATAAATTATTCTATTCTGAACAATTAATTCGACATTTGACCTTAGCTTCATTTTCAATATCTGTGACAAATGCTCATATTTAAAGTTGTATTCTGATTAAATAGCGCATGGGAAGTTGTGTCGTAAAGGTAGTCTTCAGAAAATATCAGGTTTTCGAACAATTAATTGCAGAGTAGGTGCTTGTGTGAGAAGGCACATGTACCCAACTTCTGTTCATCGTTTCTTCAAACGCATTAGAAAATGTTTGAACACAAAATTTTGCATCGAATTATTTAAAGACATGTTAAGTTTATAACGAAACAATTGGTCTAGTATTTTGTTCACTTCGCTTCATAAATATCTTTGTTGAATCAATAATACTATTTCTAAAAAAAGTAGGGGACCTCCACCAACACCCACATCACCCACAGCAAAACCAAAAAAATACCAAATGTAAAACAAAGAGCAGACAGGCACAAAAAGAGACGCAAAAGGTACAAGGAACAACAGATTACATAGAAACATCAAACACGAATGACTACACACAAACCAACGAGACCAGTAGGCAATTGGTACCGACGTAGGCTGGTCACCTGACAAGCATGTAGCAGACTGTGTAGTTATACGAATTACGTGTGCATGACACTCCCACTTTTCCGTTTATCCAGAGGTCTCAAAGAACGCAAAAAGGTGGTGTAAAATAGCCTCCTCGCTGTAAGTTAACCATACAAATAGACAGCATGACGCAGGGGCCCAAGAAACACACATATTGATAATATATTGTAAATGGATATAAAAACAGAAGACGCACGAAATACAGTCATTGCTCTGCTTGCTGTAGCGAGCATGTTATTAGCAACTGCGATTCAGAGAGGACAGTTGGTCCAGTACCAAACCATGTGTTTTTCAGGAAACATAAGGATTATATCCACGGTATAAAAGGCATTTGATAAATGTAATACAATTTCGATGGTAATTCTGTCTACCACTGATCCTTTGTGAATTATGTCATCGTAACATGCAGGTTGTGAAATAAACAAAGTGATATACTCTGTTGCTTGTATGGGTTCGAATTTCAACAGAAGTTGACAATATTTTTTGTAAATTTTCCAAAAAGTCTTTACAAGCTAATGGAGAAGCTACATTACAATTCTAATTCGGCACCGATTGTCCATTTGTCTCACTGCTTTATATGTAGTCTCTTGTTTTCGGTTTTTTGAAGTTCATTGGGTGTCTCTTGTATTTTGTAGGGTTACTGCAAACGGGTGTTGTTGGAGATCCCCCCTTTATTTTGTTGTGTATTCCTCTCTGTGAATTCATTTGGAATGTTTTGCTGTGGTTGCTGCAGTCGAGTCTTTAAGGAGATCCCCTTCTTTCTTTTATATACAGATGGAATTGTTACGACATGGACGGGAGGAAGAAAACATCTAGAACAATGGAAACATATAGTCTGGGATGTATCACTGGGTTGGGTGCACCCCGCCCCCCTTGATCCTCCAAAACCGGCCTAACTTTGTAGCATTTTATGCGCTCTTTCAGGTAAAAATTTGTCTCATGGAAATTTCCATTGCAAAAGTGGTGTTTTTTGGGAAAAACATGATTTTTTAGTCAAAAATCACTGAAAATAGGAAAAAAATTATAACTCTTATATGGTTGATATTTTCAAAAATTGAAAAGTGTAAATATATAGTATTTTTGATGCTCTTTCAGATGAAATAAGTTGCAAGTTCCAATTCCTATTTTTACTGTGTGTTTTGGGGTAAAAAATTCGAATTTTTGCCAAAATTCACAGAAATTTGAGGAAATTTTAATTTATTTCTGCTTCTCAGCTCCTCAATATTGCATATGATCGTTCAAAGATGATTTAAAGAACATCTTTAAAGTCTCCTCTTTCAAATGACATATATTTTATATTCTTGTTTTTTTGCAAAATCCTCGAAATTAATTATTTTATACAGAAACCTGTGTTTTCAATCAGAAATCTCAGATTTCTGTATATTTATTTAAAGAACCCTTATTTGTTATAAAAGCAATGATTGAAAGCTATTTTCTAGTGTAACTTTTCACACTCTATCAGATTTTATAGGTTTTACTAACATTTCATTCAAAATCAGCGTGTTTTTGGGGGAAAAACGTATTTTTTCATTTAAAAATAGCTGATTTCTGGAGAATATTTATTGAATCTATAGAAGTTCTTGAAATGATAGCAGGAATGTATTTTGAACTGTAATCATTTAGGTTCACTCATAAAATTACATGTATGAAACATAAAAGGTATATTTTCTACTTAATTTTGGGGCAAAATGCCTGTTTTTTGTCTAGAAATGACAGATTTCTGGAAAAATTTTATTAATTCATTTTCTTTGCTAAAACTATACATTTAAAGCTATTATCATTATAGAAAGTAATCATCTTGTCAGATGATTGTGAAATTAAATGTAATAATCAATTAAAACCATCATTTTTGGGTATTTTTATGCCATCCAATTACATGAAACCTCTCCAGCTTTGATTGAATAAAAAATATAGATTTAAAACAATTTTCACAGAAATAAGTGAATTTTGCACATAAATTAGGTTTTTTGCCCCAAAATATCAATTGAATTAACAGAGGATATTTCAAATGCATATGACTTACAAGAACAAGCTATGATATACCCCAGGAACTCTTTTGAATATAAATAATAACGTCTGATTTCATAGTAATAAGGATTTTCTAGAAATTAGCGATTTTTAAATAAAAATCAAGATTTTCCACCCAAAATAGCAAGATAATCAAAGAAATTTCTTCTAACTCATTACATTTGATCACATTAAAGCCATCCAATTATATGAAACCTCTCCAGTGTTGATTAAATAAGAAATATAAATTTTAAAAAATATTAACAGAAATAAGTGAATTTTTCACATAAATAAGGTTTTTTGCCCCAAAATAAGATATACATGTAAATTAAATTTCAGTTATCAAATAACATTTCTATCCATTTATAATAAGAAATAGCATAATATCAAAGCTAAATCATATCAATTTAGGCAAATTAAAAGAGCTAGTACTTATTTTCTCAAAATAAGTGGTTTTTGCATAAAAATGCATATTTTACCCAAAAATGATGGTTTTAATTGATTATTACATTTAATTTCACAATCATCTGACAAGATGATTACTTTCTATAATGATAATAGCTTTAAATGTATAGTTTTAGCAAAGAAAATGAATTAATAAAATTTTTCCAGAAATCTGTCATTTCTAGACAAAAAACAGGCATTTTGCCCCAAAATTAAGTAGAAAATATACCTTTTATGTTTCATACATGTAATTTATGAGTGAACCTAAATGATTACAGTTCAAAATACATTCCTGCTATCATCTCAAGAACTTCTATAGATTCAATAAATATTCTCCAGAAATCAGCTATTTTTAAATGCAAAAATACGTTTTTCCCCAAAAAACCCGCTGATTTTGAATGAAATGTTAGTAAAACCTATATAATCTGATAGAGTGTGAAAAGTTACACTAGAAAATAGCTTTCAATCATTGCTTTTATAACAAATAAGGGTTCTTTAAATAAATATACAGAAATCTGAGATTTCTGATTGAAAACACAGGTTTCTGTATAAAATAATTAATTTCGAGGATTTTGCAAAAAAATAAGTATATAAAATATATGTCATTTAAAAGAGGAGACTTTAAAGATGTTTTTTAAATCATCTTTGAACGATCATATGCAATATTGAGGAGCTGAGAAGCAGAAATAAATTAAAATTTCCTCAAATTTCTGTGAATTTTGGCAAAAATTCGATTTTTTACCCCAAAACATACAGTAAAAATAGGAATTGGAACTTGCAACTTATTTCATCTGAAAGACCATCAAAAATACTATATATTTACACTTTTCAATTTTTAAAAACATCAACCATATAAGAGTTATAATTTTTTTCCTATTTTCAGTGATTTTTGACTAAAAAATCATGTTTTTCCCAAAAAAAACACCACTTTTGCAATGGAAATTTCCATGAGACAAATTTTTACCTGAAAGAGCGCAAAAAATGCTACAAAGTTAGGCCGGTTTTGGAGGATCAAGGGGGGGGGGGTGCACCCAACCCAGTGATACATCCCAGACTAATATGGTGGAAGTTTTTGTCATTTGGTCATTTCCATATTTGTCATTTGATCTTTTGTGAATAAAGTTACAATAAAGTGCAGGTTGTGAAATAACCAAAGTAATATATTCTATTGCTTGTATGGGTCCGAAATTCAACAGAAGTTGACAATTTATTTTGTAAAATTTCCAGGAAGTCTTTACAAGTTTATGAAAGCGAAAACCTTGACATAAAAGCTTCTTCGTAATTTGTAAATTTTAACTATGAAAATCAAAAATATCAGTACATGCTCTAGCATACTGGATGATCTGTGAAATGTAGATACCGTATGACGGTAATCTAGAAACATCACATAACCAATAGACTTTTACATGAAGGATCCACTTTTATAAGCTCTGGATAAGTACACCAGTTGCTTAGGAAGAAACTAACTTACCCTTCTTAATCGGCACCGATTGTCCATTTGTCTCATTGGTTTATGTGTAGTCTCTTGTTTTAGGTGTTTTGTTTTTGTTTATGTTTCAATAATACTTCTAGGTATCTGGATGATATTCTAACCATTGACAATCCTGCTTTTGAATTATATAAGAATGAAATTTATCCACAAGAATTAACCCTTAACAAGGCAAACCTTTCAAATACAGAAACACCCTTTTTGGACCTAAATATCAAAATTGTAAACGGAAAGATTCAAACAAGTGTATATGACAAAAGGGATGATTTTGGATTCAACATTGTAAATTTCCCTTGGCTTGACGGTGATGTTCCAAGATTACCGTCGTACGGCATTTACATATCACAGCTCATCCGGTACGCTAGAGCATGTAATGATATTTTGGATTTTCACAGTAGAAATTTACAAATTACCAAAAAACTTTTAGGTCAAGGTTTCCGCTTTCATAAACTAGGTAAGACTTTCTGGAAATTTTACAAAAATTACAGTCAACTTCTTTTAAAATTCGGATCTCTACATGCAACAGAGTACATTACTATGGGTATTACACAACCTGTCTTTTATGGTGATATGATAAACAAAATAAAAAGGATCAAAGGTAGGCAGCATAACCATCGAAAATGCGTCAGAATCATCAGACGCCTTTTATACCGTGGATATGATCCTAATGTCACCAGACGGACACTAGGCTTGGTACTTGACCAATCTACAGTCTTGTACAAGCGCATCCTTGAGACTTGCACTCTGACTGACTGTGACGACGGGACTCCATGACGGGCCCTGTCCAAACCTCTTTAGAGAAGACAGGGCCCCGACCACCTGTCCTCTCTGAATGTCAGTCGGACTCCTCGGGTGATTGCATACATGAGCTCGCTACAGCCGGCAGAGCACTGACTATATTACGCATGCCCTCTTTTTATATCCATTTACATATTCATCTGTGTCTCTGGGGCCTCTGCGTTTTGCGGTCTTGTTTGTGTGATGTCATCTTACAGTGAGGAGGTTGTTTTACACCACAATTGTACGTTCTTCGAGACCTCTGGATAATTGGAGAAGTGAGAGGGTTGTGCGCACGTAATCCAGGATAACCACACCATTTGCTACTTGCGTGACAGATGGCCGTCCAAAGTCGGCACCGGTTACCCATTGGTCTGGTCGGTTTATGTGTAGTCTTTTGTGTTTGATGTTTACATGTCGTGTGTCTTTTTTCCGTCTCGTGCTGTACTCGTCTTTTGTGTTTTTGAAACGGGTGTTTTGGTGTTTTACTGTTGATGCTGCAACGGGGTCTTGTTGGAGATCTCCTCCCTTCTTTTGAAGTCGTATCAGGCGCTCTTTGTCCCTTTTTTTTGTCTGTGTTTTGCAGGGGGTACTGTCACCGAGTGTTGTCGGAGATCCCCTCCTTTATTTATATCTTCTCCGTGTATTCATTTGGCATGTTTTACTATGGTTGCTGCAGTCGAGTCTTTTAGGAGATATCTTTCTTTTATATACAGATGGAATTGTTGAGATATGGACGGGAGGAAGAAAACATCAAGGACAATGGAAATGGGCACATTCTGGTCAACCATTCGTCTACAGTGATTGGTCCCCTTATGATCCAGATGGGTAAGCATCGGCTTAATGGAAATTATTCTAAATCATTTCGAAGATATGATCAAAAGGCGTATTTTTTATAGTTTATGTTAAGCCGACCGTTTCGAAGTTTTTTGCATTAGTTACTTGCCTTGCCTTCTTGACTTTGAGACTGAATAATTGTTAGGTACTTCTTCAATGTTTAATTAAGATTTGAATTCTACCTCCTCTTTTAATTCAAAGTTATATCTTTTTGTCTCTGTCATAATTGACACCCTCATAACTATATAGATATGTAGACGACTATGATAAATAATATTAAAGGTTGCAGGGTGAGTTTTTCTTCCTTTCATATTGTTTAGCCAAAATAAAAAAAAAACATTATCATTAGCTCGTTACACATTTTGCCCCATTTTCTCTAATATAATCATTGTAATGATAATAAAATTAGTTTCGTTGGCGTTTAACATTAATTTAAATTCTTTTTTGTTCTTCCGTTTGGGCCTCCGGCAGACCTGGGTCAGTTGCCTGAATTAATCTTACATTATATTGCTGGGAATTCATTCACCAACTTCCTGTTACATAGTATTTACGTCAGGACATTCCCTTTTGGGTGCTTCATAGACCCTTCTAACGAACGATTTGATATAACTTTCAACACTCATATATGACCGCAACTGCCAGGAAGATTAATGAAGGTAGGAGAAAGATGGATATGTCCACATGTAGAAACATCCTCAGTCTCTAGTCTCAAACCACAAAATCATAAGTTCGTATTTTCGCTACAAATATCCATTTTAAATTTGTTCATTTAAACATTTTAGTCTTTTTTTTTTTAGAATTTCACATGATAACTTAACATACCCCTGTAATAGCTGAACTTTCAAGAATTCATATATATCCTTATTTTCCGGGATTCTTATACCTAAGGTATTGATCATAGGCTATTTCGAGAAATTCTGAAAAAGTTAACAATTCTAAGGGGAGTATTTTCTTATAAATAGGATTTTCCTGGTTGCCATGGCAACAACTTGTGATTTTAACAAACACCTAGAAGGTCTTCAGTTGCAATATGGTTTTTCTACATATTGAGCTAAGGTATTGCTTTATCCTAAAGCAATTAAATGTTTAATATCAATTATCTGTAAGGACCAAAATATTTAGGAAATAGCATGTCATGGATTTTTATGATCTTCTGTATAATTTGTATGTATAATGCAATGAATACAAAAATAACAATATTTTGAGAATAAAAATTCCGGTTGCCATGGAAACGAGGTCTGTCTATTTATAGGACTAAAACAAAGGTCAAGTAACTCATCTTTGGTTATTATGTTGCCATGGAAACCCTTACAGGAGCTTATAGGTATTAACAACTTATAATCTTTGAAACCTCTTTTTTAAGAAAAAATAATATTTTTTAAAATTTCTTTCAACCGACCTCTAGATTGCTAGGGGTCCGTCGTAGCTCAATTTGGTGCTCTATTGTGAGTGCTGTTGAGATTTTCGTCAGGATCTTCTTTAACTCATTTCAATTAGACGAATCCTATCAAAGCAAAATCAGTCAAAAATTGGCATAAAATAAGGTCAAAATTAAGACCTATTTTTGTCCCACATTTACCATTTTTAAGCAAAAATTACACAAAATGTCAGCCTGATAACACCGTCACTGTTGTCAGAACAAAATATATTTTATGTGACAAATATCATCACTGAAAAAATAGTGAGATCTTTTTTTGTTTTCCTACATTTTGAGGTCAAAAATGGTGCATGATGAATACATCTTTTTAAATTGATAGTTAGCATCGTTTAAATAACTTAAGCTTAAGCTTTATGTGGGGACAACAGAAGAAGTCATTCTTTGTTTGATAATTCCAAAATATGTCAAGGTCATTTTACTCTAAGTTCAAGGTCAATTCAAAGTATAGATTCCATTTACAAGACAATTTGCATTTTTGTTGTTATTCATTGTCCCTAATTTTGGGTTTGGCTGTCATATATTTGTATTAAAAGTACTTCTTTTTAAAATTAGGGCCGATAGGCGGAAAACATTAAAATTTTTAGGTCAGAGCATTTCCCCTGAAAACAATAAGCGTCGGACAAAAATTCATGATAATCTTACATTTTTTATTTGTATGTATGAAATACTAGCTACAATTCAAGGATGTAATTGATTTTAAGATTTTTGCACATTTTGACAATAAAAAGGAGATCTATCCAAAAACACTATGTATGTGTTTGTTTTACTCAATACCTCATGATTTCTGAGTAACTGCCTCTCATATATTTGAAACATTTTATCAAACATTGTTAATTGGATTCAAGATGACCTTGATATTGGGTCTTGTGACCTTGAAAAATTTTAAGATGATTTTTTGAATTAGAGCTAAGCGTCTTTCAGATAAGTTTCTCAGTCAGGGATATTTTTGTTCTACGGTCGATATGGGGAACTCATCATACACTAAGATGTCCCACTCTCCAGAATGGTGGATGATATTCTTTCATAGACTAATTGAACCATCCAACCAAAGATTGTCTTCCGAAATGGAAGTTACCGGATTTGATAGTTCTACCGAATTGAAGCGGCGGGTGTTGCATGCAAGCATGAGATGCTTACTCTTCCTGGGCACCTGGTCTCACTCCCATATCGGGAGTTCGCTTCTTCTCATATTATGGATGTTTTTGTTTCTTTGGTTTCTGTTTTATCCTGATTTTGTATGCCTTCGGTTTCTGATTTTCTGAATTATCGATTTTGTGCTGTATACAAGGATACGGTCATTATCCATATTTATCATTTTAATTAATAATGCTCTTTTTTATGTGCTGATAAAAAATTGCTTAAAAATATATAAGTCTGATAAAGAAGATACTGACGACAATCTCAACAGCACTCACAATAGACCACCAATTGGAGCATCGACGGACCCCTAGCAAGCTAAAGATGGGACCAGGTGCCCGGGAGGAGTAAGCATCTCATGTTTGGCTAGCCGCACCTGCTAAGGGACAGGTTAAATAATAAACCAGTAAATTACGCTATGTGAAATAGTACTGAGCAGAAAGTCACCATGGTAACCTTTTCTATACCCTTTTAAATAAAATTTTGAAGAGGTCCCACTTAAATTTTAACAGTTTCTTAAAAATCGAGGATTAAACTTAAAAGAACATTGACAGTGGAAATCAAGTCAGCCTGACATTTCAAAATATTTGCCTTTAAAATTGAGCAAAACCATGTTAAATTAGGAGCTTTTTCGGTCTAAAATAAGGCCTCTTCAAAACAGGGGTTTGACTACATTTTGAGCATATTGCCAAAAAGAATAGCGGGTGGAAGCATACCTCTTGTGAAGTATTTATGCTATGGAAGATACAGAGAAAAAATGAAGGAAATTTCAGTTGACTTTCATACCTATTAGCATGGAAACATGCCTTGTGAAAATGCCATATTTTAAGTATTCTATTGATGCGTATAATTTCAAACATGGTTACCATGGCAACGAAAACTTTATTTGTAAAAAAGAAGTTTTATTTTCTCTCGGTACATCATATAAACCTTTTATACCAAAAGAATAAAAAATCTACAAAATTGGTGGCATGTCATTTCCAACATCTATTGAAATTCTTTTGGTCCTTACAGAGAATTGCTGTTAACGTCTTCAAATTCAATAGCATCATTTGTCGACAGACACAATTTCAGCGTGGACCAATATATACCTTATTTAGATTTTGAATAAAATGACTGTTTCTATAAATAACACAATGGCAAATATGGATAATGACCATATCCCTATATACAGCACAAAATCGATAATTAAGAAAATCAGAAACCGAAGGCATACAAAATCAGGATAAAACAGGAACCAAAGCAAACAAACAAAAACCTCCATCATTTGAAAAGAAGCGAACTCCCGATATGGGAGTGAGACCAGGTGCACAGGAAGAGTAAGCATCTCCTGCTTGCATGCAACACCCGCCGCTTCAATTCGGTGGAACTGTCACATCCGTTTACTTCCATTTCGGAAGACATAGAGTACAATAATTGGTTGGATGGTTCAAATGGTCTATGACAGTATATCATCCACCATTCTGGAGAGTGGGACATCATAGTGTATGACGAGTTCCCCATATCGACCGTAGAACTTCCTCAGTGACGATGTTAGTCGGTAACAAACATATCCCTGACTAAGAAGCTTATATGAAAGACGCCTAGCTCTCAGAACAAAATCCGTATATTTGGTACTTGCTCTGGCATAGCGTATCAACTGAGATATGAACACGCCATAAGCTGGCGATGAAGGGATGTCGCTACTCAGAAAAGGAAAGTTTGTAATGCTGAAATTGAGGTCTTCATGTTTTTCATAGAGTGAGGTGTTCATGTGACCATCAGTGACGTAGGACAACATTATGTCCAAATAGGATGCTGAATTATTTGTCTCTGTAGTTTCTTTGACTTCAAGCTCTGAAGGATAGATACTTGTCAGGTAACTCGCGAATTTTGGATTATTGATGGACAACACATCGTCTATGTATCTGTAAGTGAAGTTGAAGTCAAAAGCTAAGTATCTTTTCCCATCAGAGACCAAAGATTGAATGAATTCAGCTTCGTACGAGTAAAGGAAAATGTCGGCAAGGAGTGAGGCACAATTGGTTCCCATTTGAATTTCGAGAATTTGATGGAAGACCTTTCCACCAAACACCACAAAAATGTTGTCGATCAAAAAGTTTAACATCTGAATAATATCTGTTACAGTGTACTTATTTTCAGAATCGGACTTTTCTTTTACAAAGTAGGTTTTGTCATAGTTCACAACAATGAATTTGTATTTGCGATTACCGTTCTTACCTGTAAACGCATGACTTATAAATTTTGCGAGTCTTTCTTTCAATTTAGAATGTGGAATTGTAGTGTTAAGTGTCGAAAAATCAAAGGCTTTGATCGAATGGACTTTACTAAAATGAGTGGATTTCAGATGTTCTAAATGTTCCTTCTAATTCTTTAAAATCCAAATCTGGTTGATACCACTGCGAGAATATACTGTCGAACAATACTTTTGAAGCCCAGATTTGATTTCAGATAAAACTTTGGTGAGTAAGATCGATACAGATTTGGTAGAGCATTTTGAATAACCAGCGATGAAACGTTGGTTTTACGGATTCTTATGCATTTTAGGTATGCAGTATAAGTATGGTAAATCTAAATCTAAATTGTTAGTGTGGAAGTCAAAGGAAGCAAGAGGTGATTTGTGGTTGTCTATTATTTCAGAGGCAGAAAGGTTTGTTGGGATGTAAGTGGGATTTCCAGGTGTCGAATTTAAACCCAACTCTTTAACTAGACTGTCAAAATAGTACTTTTTGCAAGTAAATGTGTAATTATTTGAGGCTTTGTCCGCTGGTGTGATGATATAATGTTCATGGAGGTAAGTAAGCTCTGCGATAACATCAGGGTCTTTAAATATAGACTCGAATCTGGTGTTCATAGTTGATTTTAATCGCTTAATTCTAGATAAAAGTAACCCTCTGATGGATTTTATCAATGCGGAAAGGGTGTCGAGCTGTACATCCTCTTTCTTTGCCCAACGTCTTGCATATTCCTCACAAGAGTCCATGATAATTCTGAAATTTTGGTTCCATGTAAAGTACATAATTTCTCTGTATTTGGGACCCTTTTATAACAATTCTCTCAACTTGTTGTTCTTCACTATACTAAGGTCACCAGTAATAACGTATCCACAAGGAGAGTAGTTGAAATCCGATGAAAAACATTCGCAAGGAAGTGGATGTAGTGTGGGATTACTTAAATCAATACACTGCAGGAATCGTTTGTAAATGTAAATTTTAGATGCAACTGTTGGTGTGTAGCTATAGGAAATACAAGGATTTTCTTTTCTTTTAAAATATGGTGGGATTTTTTCTGTGACAGTTTTGTGATTCAAAATTGACCAAGATTCAATTTATCGATAACTTTGTTTGCAAATCTTACTTTAATGAAAGGACGGTTTGTTTTCTCCTCTGATTTATCTGATCTAACTGCTTGAAATAAACGAAAAGTAGAAATGTCCAAGATTACTCATTGTAGTCTGTATTCTGGGGAACGTGTATCGGTATATGTGAGGTCCTTCGTATATTTGTAGATTTCGTGTAACTTCCGTATAGGAACAGAATATAATTTGGTAAGAATATATTGCAGGCCTAGAGTCTCATTCAAAAATGGAACCAAGTCATCGAAGGAGAAACTATGTATCTCAGACCTTTTATATTTACGAATGCCATGACTTCGAGGTCTACTTTGTGATCTGTTGAATAAGCTAGTCACATTTACAGATTGACAACCGGGACTTGTAAAGTTTCCCACGCTGCACCCGTAGGGCGCTGCAGTGTTAAGAGTTTTTTATCCAGAACTCTTCTCTGTTGCGACGGAAAGGTGTGGTCAAATTGGGATTGTTTGTATGGTGATATATTTTCTCCATGATTCTGACTCTCATAGATAAAACGGAATGATCGGCCTGGTCAAAATGTCGATACAGGAGTTGACTTCCTTTATCATTTATTTTTGACCGGTGTCTTGAAATTCTGGTTCGGAGCTGACCTTTGGTTTCACCCACATAAATCAATCCACAAGGTGATCACTCTATTCCCATGATTCCGTACACAACATTTGATGTCATACAGTTTAGGTTTATGAGTGTTAAATGTTTGTTTTGTGAGATTACTTGAGAATGAAGTGTCTGTTATTAGGATGTTACAAGTTTTGCAGTTCTTCGTGTCGCAGTTCGAAATTGAGCAATCGCTTGGTGAAATTTGGGCTCTTTTAGTATATCGACCACTTCAATCTTACAGGGCTTGATTTTAATATACACATCTGCATGTTTATACCAAAACTCATGGTTGTTACTTACTACAAATGTTTCATCTCTAATGTCGTGTAAACTAATTCTAGGGACACCTAAGTTACCTGTTGCGTATGCGTCCGTAGACACAACAGGTTGGGACCTTTTTATAGTGGGCGACGCCTCTGCCAGAATGTTCTTCATGGAGTTTCAACTACTCACCTTGTGGACACGTTTTTACTGGTGACCTAGATGTAGATTTTAAAGAATTCGAGGAAACTTTTATAACATCTTAAAGCCGGGTTTCCACTGTCGCGAATTCAGAGGCGATAGAGCTATGATAAGGTGATTTTGTTTAATCGTAGCGCATTCACCTTCCAATCACGGGAATTCTCGTCTCATCGTCTCACTATCGTGTCATGTTCTCTTCTGTTCGCGGCACCGACGCGAATGCTTCAAACTGTTTAACACATTCGCGTCTGAATTCATATTCGCCGTACACTTGCGGCACATGCGCAACGCATTCGCCTTGCATTCTTTTCCATTCGCAGCGCGATCTCCTGACATTCGCGTGCATTCTTGTTCCCAAGGTGGAGGATAATGAGCCAAGAGAGAGCCCCGACAAGAAAGAACCTGACACGAATGTG